>WBNM01039695.1:37789-52378 GCA_013399055.1 Ramphastos sulfuratus
TTCTGATTCCTATGGCATCATTCTGATTTCTGTGGCATCGTTCTGATTCCTATGGCATCATTCTGATTTCTGTGGCATCGTTCTGATTCCTACGGCATCATTCTGATTCCTACAGCATCGTTCTGATTCCTAAGGCATCATTCTGATTTCTAATGAGTTTAGGAAATCTGTATCAAAGGTGTCCAACACCCAACGGAGAATTCATTGTACTAGAAATCAGACACAAAGTACCTCAGGCTTGACTGCCTTCAGCTGCTGCTAAGTTGCTATGACAAATCGGATTCTGTTCCTCATGGCACAACATAAAAAATGAGCCAGAATACAACTTATTTTTCACACATAATGCTCTGTTTTTTTATAGCACATAGTTATCAAAGCTATGAAATGCTTAGCACTAATCTCAGCCAGAAGGCGGCACTGGTCTGCAGTGTGCACATGGGCTGGGACAGCAAGACTGATCCTAAACTTCCTTATCTTATTGGAAAGATGATCTGCCCTTGGTTATACTTCCTACTTCAGTGCTCTTCTCTGGAGAGCTGGTAGTAGGGTGACTGCAGGAACATTTCTGAAATTCCATCTGGATCCATCCCTGTCCCAGCTCTAATTTCCATAGACACCACTACAGTCATCTGTAAAATTCACATTGTGCTGAAATTGAAATACCTCAGTTTCAGTAAGTTCAACAGGCCCCTTTATAAAGGGCACCAGTGGCCATGGTTAGGTGGGATGGTGATTGCTCACTGATGCCACTGAGTATTTTAAACAGTGAGGAGGCAGTGACAGGCCTGTGGTGTGCATGGAACTTTTGAGTTGGTTATGCAGAGTGACACACCTCCACAATGCTTGTTTATGGCTTTGGCCAATTGACGTATTTAATTACAGGCATTATTTCAGGAGCTGTCTGGTTTAAATTAAGATTTAAAAGATGCCATGACTGCTTCTTCTAAGCTTATATCATTATTTTTCATCTGTAAATCAACAACACACTGTAAGAAGGTCATTCTTGGATGCCAGATGATTCCTGAAAATATTTTCTTTGTACATGTAGTACCAATTACAGAGTTGACTTGCTAGAGGACAGGGATCCATCCAGAGGGACCTGCACAGGCTGCAGAGGTGTGCCCAGCCCAACCTCATGATATTCAACAAGGCCAAGTGTAAGGTCCTGCACCTGGGTAGGCACAATCCCAAGCACAACTCCAGGCTGGGTAGGGAATGGCTAAAAGCAGCCCTGAGGAACAGGCCCTGGGGGTCTGGGGTGANATCACAAGAGAAGATTTTAAAAGCTTGAGCCAAAATGACAAAAAGAATCATAGAATGGTAAGGTTGGAAGGGACCTCAAAGATTATCTAGTTCCAACCCCCTGCCATTGGCAGGGACACCTCCCACTAGAAAGATATGAATTTGCATAAAAAATACTAGAACTCCCCCTATGTATGTGTATAAATGAAGGTTCTGTTTACTTCTCTCACTACTGACAAGCTGATGGCTGAATCCCAACGAATTAAAAAGGGTAATAGCAGAAATGTGGTTAGCCTCTCATTTTGGTTATTGAATTCAAATTAAGTTCATTTATCTCCACCAACAAATAAATTATAAATAATAATATTTTCTGTGTTCCATATCTGTTCTCTCACTTTCTGCTTTTCTTCCTTTGCCTCAACAGAGAGATTTAATAACAAGGAGGATGTGGGTTCCCAAAGAGTTAACAGCACTTCCTACTGCTTTGCCTCCCCCACCCCGAAGTGTCATACTTTGGCTTAAGTGCTGTGGGCTCTCTGATAACATAGCAAACAGAGCTACAGAGTCAGTGATATAAAAGGCACAGGTAGTACTGGAAAAAAAAAACATTCAGAACATTCCTGGCAAATATTCCAGCAGGCTTCAGAAAGGCAGATTGGGAGAAAGAAAGAAAAACATAAAAATAAGAAATGCCAGAGTATGCACAGATAAAAGATCATGTCACAAAGCTACACAATTTCTTCAGAACATACCAGATTTATTTTCTGTGTTGGCATACACTGCTTAAGTGTAACTTTTAATTGCTTTCTGCAATGTCCTACATTCAATCTCTTTTCCTCATATTAAATCTTACCTCGCTTCATTTAACATAACCTTATATATAGCTCCATTCAAAGTGTTGTCTTATCAGGGTCTGGCTGGGGAAATCACAAATTGAAAGGTAAAGAAGCAAGTCCTGCATCCACAAGCAAATCTGATAACTGAGCTCTGCTTTTTCTCACTCTGTTGGCTTTTCTATGAGCAGATAATGACACTTATTTTCAATTATTACAACCTACATGGACTTTACTTTATTATCCCACTGACTAGAACTTATTAACTGCTTTGATTAAGGTCTCTGCCTAAAAAAATAACTATGCCTCTATTCAGTGAAGGACAGCAAAGTCACTAAACCCCAAAAAAGAAAACAACCAATAAACTTGAATCATAGAATCATAGAATGGTAAGGTTGGAAGGGATCTCAAGGATCATCTAGTTCCAACCCCCTGCCATAGGCAGGGACACCTCCCACTAGTACAGGTTACTCAAGGCCTCCTCCAACCTGGCCTTGAACACCTCCAGGGAGGGAGCAGCCACAACCTCCCTGGGCAACCTGTGCCAGTGTCTCACCACCCTCACTGCAAACAACTTCCTCCTAACATCCAGTTTCAATCTCCCCTCTGCCAGTTCAAACCCATTGCCCCTTGTCCTGTCATTGCAAGACCTTGTCAATAGTCCCTCCCCAGCCTTCCTGTAGCCCCCTTCAGATCCTGGAAGGCTACTCTAAGGTCTCCTGGAAGCCTTCTCTTCTCCAGGCTGCAGAGCCCCAACTCTCTCAGCCTGTCCTCATAGCAGAGCTGCTGCAGCCCTCTCAGCATCTTCGTGGCCTCCTCTGGACCCGCTCCAACACTTCCATGTCCTTCCTGTGCTGGGGGCTCCAGAACTGCACACAGGACTGCAGGTGGGGTCTGAGGAGAGCAGAGCAAAGGGGCAGAATCCCCTCCCTTGCCCTGCTGCCCACACTGCTCTTGCTGCAGCCCAGCACACAGTTGCTGTCTGGGCTGCACTCACACTGCAGCCTCATCTTGAGCTTTTCATCACCCCAGACCCCCAGGGCCTGTTCCTCAGGGCTGCTCTCAGCCATTCCCCACCCAGCCTGGAGTTGTGCTTGGGATTGTGCCTACCCAGGTGCAGGACCTTACACTTGGCCTTGTTGAATGTCATGAGGTTGGCCTGGGCACAGCTCTGCAGCCTGTCCAGGTCCCTCTGGATGGATCCCTGCCCTCTAGCAAGTCGACTGTGCCACACAGCTTGGTGCCATCTGCACACTTGCTGAGGCTGCACTGATTCCTCTGCCCATGTCACTGACAAAGATGTCAAACAGCACTGGTGCCAGCACTGACCCCTGAGGGGCACCACTTGGCACTGGTCTGCAGGTGGACATTGTGCCCTTGATCACCACTCTCTGTGTGCCACCATCCAGCCAATTCCTTACCCAGCAGTGCTGCACCCATCCAGTCCATGTTTTTCCAACTTGGTGCCCAGGATGTCATGTGGGACAGAGCCAAATGCCTTATTCAGGTCCAGGTAGATGCCATTAATTGCCTTTCCCTTGTCCACTGTCGCTGTGACTTCATCATAAAAAGCCACTAAATTTGTCAGGCAGGATCTGCCCTTGGTGCAGCCATTGCTGATTACCACCAATCACCTCTGCTTTGTTTTCCATTTGCCTTAGCAGAGCTTTCAGCAGGACCTGCTCCACGATCTTGGCATTACAGCAACAGATTTGCAACATGCGGTAATTTGCCACTAGTTTTCTTGCACACACTGACCAAAATGATACATTTAAATAGGAGTTTCCTGAATTCTAAGAATACAAACAGTAATAATAATGCTAAAGAGGGGAAATCACAAACTTTCTGCATGGGCTTTTGCCTGTAAAAAATTTATCCCTAAAGCAAAAGAATTCAGCCTCTGAAAACGAGCACATTTCTGAACCCACATGTATTTTTTTTTCCTTAGTGCCTACCACAGACAGAAGTTACTGCTGTAATTATTGCACATGATTTAAGCTAACAGTGCCTAGCACAATGTGCTGCTGCACTAAAAACACATTACACTGATAGTAAAGTTCAGAGGCTCTCAAACTGATTATGATGCAGTCAGTTGTGTGGGTTCGACTGCAAAAAAAACTGTTCTAACAAAAGTGAGGGAGGCTTTTGATACTTTCTACTTGAGAGGTTTGGGGCATTTTTTGGAATGCCTCTGGAATATAAGAACGGATTTTGTATTTAAGTCTGGGGAAGTGATATTTAGATATGCAGCTAAACCATCAAAGATTCCTGCAGTGAAGCACCAAGGCATATCAGCTTAGTGAGACAGACAACATCCAGAATTCATGAACTAGCAGAAAGCCAGGCTCATTGGTGCACATCGAGCCACACTGTACAGGAGAAATAGGCTACTCCAGATGCAGCACAGACATATTGCAGTGTGTGCATGCAGCCTAGACAGCCAACCAAGTCCTGGGCTGCAGCAAGAGCAGTGTGGGCAGCAAGGCAAGGGAGGGGATTCTGCCCCTTTACTCTGCTCTCCCAGACCCCACTTGGAATCCTGTGTTCAGTTCTGGAGCCCCCAGCACAGGAAGGACATGGAAGTGTTGGAGCAGGTCCAGAGGAGGCCACCAAGATGCTGAGAGGGCTGCAGCAGCTCTGTTGTGAGGACAGGCTGAGAGAGTTGGGGCTGTGCAGCCTGGAGAAGAGAAGGCTTCCAGGACACCTTAGAGTAGCCTTCCAGGATCTGAAGGGGGCTACAGGAAGGCTGGGGAGGGACTATTGACAAGGTCTTGTAATGCCAGGATGAGGGGCAATGGGTTTGAAGTGGCAGAGGGCAGATTGAAAGTGGATGTTAGTGGATGTTCTTTACAGTGAGGGTGAGACACTGGCACAGGTTGCCCAGGGAGGTTGTGGAGCACAAAATCACCCAATGTGATCTTTGGGTGATTCTGTGCTCCTCAACCTCTCTGGAGGTGTTGAAGGCCAGGCTGGAAGAGGTCTTGAGTGACCTGTACTAGTGGGAAGTGTCCCTGCCTATGGCAGGAGGTTGGAACTAGATGATCCTTGAGGTCCCTTCCAACCTGGCCTTTCTATGATTCTATGATTCTATATTAGCCTGGCAGAGTGTGCAAGTTAATATAACTCAGTTCTCAGCAGAGCTTACCAGATCAATGCGGCTACAGGGGGAACTGAATTTTGCTGCAAGCAGCTGACATCAGTAAGTTGTTCAGGATCCTGTCTTAGCCCTTTGTGTGTAGACCTGAATTGATTTGCTGTTGTTGGCTTGGACTTCTTGCTTCACTGTTCACCACATTTTTGATTCCTGATTTAGATGAAGCAGGGTAAGGTTGGATCTGTCCCATATCCAATGTCCCACGTGTCCAATGGCTGTCGCTTTTCATAAAATACAAATTCAGGGAGATCTCAAACCTCTTAACAGGCTAAAGGGATAAAACAATAAAGTCTGTGTTTAGTCTGGAGGAAGCCTACTGTGAGTGGCACAGCTCCAGAAGTAAACAGAGACACAGAGGACAGAGAAGGTTAGAGGTGCATCAAAAACACTTACACTTACAATCTGATCTTGACCAATAGCAAGGTCATTGGTAACAATGATCCTTTCAGTTGATGCTTTTTATGGCAGTAGTACCAATTAGTGCCTTGTGTGGTTGCTGTCCACTGGAGTAAGACCATCCCTGCTAACACTTAAGTTTCCCCTTTCTTCTCTCCTACTTTACCTCTTCATGCTGAGGGCATAATGACAGAATGTAGAATTTAGCCTTAATTGGATCTCTGCAATATTATCACCTGAATTGGCTCTCCCATGAATAATTATCACTGTCTGGAGGCTGACAAATTGTTTCACTCTACTTCATGGTTGTCAGGAATTTCAAATGATATGCTCAGAGGGCTGCAGCAGCTCTGCTATGAGGACAGGCTGAGAGAGTTGGGGCTCTGCAGCCTGGAGAAGAGAAGGCTTCCAGGAGACCTTAGAGTAGCCTTCCAGTATCTGAAGGAGGCTACAGGAAGGCTGGGGAAGGACTATTGACAAGGTCTTGCAATGACAGGACAAGGGGCAATGGGGTTAAATTTGCAGAGGGGAGACTGAAAGTGGATGTTAGGAAGAAGTTGGTTGCAGTGAGGGTGGTGAGACACTGGCACAGGTTGCCCAGGGAGGTTGTGGCTGCTCCTTCCCTGGAGGGGTTCAAGGCCAGGTTGGAGGAGGCCTTGAGTGACCTGTACTAGTGGGAGGTGTCCCTGCCTATGGCAGGGGGTTGGAACTAAATGATCTTTGAGGTCCCTTCCAACCTCACCTTTCTATGATTCTATGATTCTATATGCTGAGCATGGAGGGAGGGGAATGGAAATGAAAAGCCTAGAGAAGCATAATTATTAAGATTATTAAAATATTTGGCACAGAGTCCTATAGTCTCCCTCAGTCCCAAAAGGGGTGAGTGACAGCAAAGAACTTTGTTAAGGGCAATTGGACAATACACAGTCTCTCAGCCAGCAAAGACTAAGTCCACAGACTTGCACAGCCAAAGCAGAACTATAACCACTGCTACCTCCAAGCTCGCAGTGACACAGTTCCTCTCTTATTCATTGCCCCATTTAAGAGAGGTACATCAGATTGTTCATCATCTCATCTGCATAACTGATCTTGCTAGGTAGATGATAAACTCTTTGTAGCACAGATATAGAGAAAGTGAAACATATGCAAGGGGAGAGTGTTGTGTCCTACTAATGAGGGAGAGGTGCTAGTGCAGCTGCTCTGCTGTGAGTCATTCAAGAGAAGAAAGTATCTATGTAGAAGGTAGTTGTGAAAAACAAGGATGTAGCATAGCAAAACAGGGTGCCTCATGCTGACGGCATTGAAAGTCTTTATCAGTGTGGGAACAGCTCGAGAAGAGCTGCCTGTAACCCAAGAGAGAATCCATGGTGTGTGACCAGGGTCTATCCTGTATAAGTCCATGCTGACTTGCTGCAATAAAGGAGTGATCTTGGATGCACCACATTGGTGTCTGGTTGTCCCTCCTCACATCATCCATCCCCCCACACCTAGCGATCCCTGACATCGCCTGATTCCACCACAGCCTCTGGTGATCCCCGGCATGCTGGTGATCCCCAACAGGAGAGCAGCAGATTGTCATGCATTTAGAATAGCATAGAACAGTCCTGGCTCTGTAAGAACAAGGTCTTTGGGAAAAAGTGATCTTTACAAAAATCATCATTCCAGGTCTGGGCAAGACCTCACACAGAAACGCAATGCACCACTACAGCACAATCTCCATCTCGGGCAATGAAAGAGCTGACAACGGGTAGGAAATCTTCATTTCATGAAACTGAATCACTATAAAAGCACAATGCTCTTTGGAAATGGCTTGAAACTATCGGGTTAAGCAATGAGGCTTCATACGACGTTCACATCAACAATACTGTGCCTGTAAAACTGAGTCATCTCCCAGCTCAATTCAATGTAGTTCCTCAAACTTCTTTCCCACCTTGCTGAACCCACAAGGCACAAGTCGGGCGCAGGCAAGGTAGCTGATAACAAATTCCCAGGAGAAATTTTGTCTCTGATTACCTGACATACAGTGACCTCTTCTGATTAGTCCTCAGGGAGCCAGACCCAGAACTCATGCTGTGATTCATCATCTGCTCACGCAGGTCATGGATTTTTGCCTCAAATCGAGCGTACTCTAAGTAGGTTAAAAAAAACAGAGAATAAAGATATTTTAGTTTTCTTGACCTATATAGTCATTAGGGCTGCTAAATGCAAATTAATATTTAATTGATCGGTGTAAGGCACGTCCTGAAAATTGAAGTCTAATAGAACCTTGCATGAATATATTATCTTAGGTAAACATTTGCTCTCGTTATTGCGATACCTCAACATTTCAGCACTCGCTATGTGAAAAGTCAAATAGCTAAACCTTCACTTCTGCAGTTTCAGCAGAGAAAAGGAGGCTTACAGTGTGTTACCAAATACCACAGAATTGCATAATCACAGAAACATTCTGGTTAAAGAAGACCCTCAGGATCTCTCATTTCTTGAACCCACCAACCTAAAGGCAACGCTTCAGCAACACAGAGCCACAAATCAACCTAAGCCTGGCAAATCTACCAACGCAAGCTAGAAGACTAACTTGAGGGGGTGTACAATACCCATTTTAGTGAGTCAGTGACACTTTGAAGATTCAGATGTTGCAAATTGATGCCAACAAAGAGAAGATGTCCCCTGCATCTCAATGTTTTATTTCACGGTTTGCTTCAAAAGAAGGATCTCCACGTTTTGTTTCACTGTTTGCTTCAAAAGACAGGTCTGCATGTTTTGTTTCACTGCTTCAAAAGAAGAGTCTGCATGTTTTGTTTCACTGTTTGCTTCAAAAGAAGGGTCTACATGTTTTGTTTCACTGTTTGCTTCAAAAGAAGGGTCTGCACTTTCCCATAGCAAGTCTGGAGCAGAAGTGAAACCAGCACACGAGGTTTTATATGTTACAGGATGGAGGACCATCCCACCAGATCACACCACTTTTCAGTATAAGCAAGTAAGCCTTCACTGTGTATCTATAACCTATTGGTCTGCTCCCTATTTGTTACTGCTGGAGCTATGTGAGAATGCTGTGAGACTGTGTGCTGGTTTGAGGCTAATTGGAATATTTTAATGAAGAAAATTATATTACAGGNACGTCCAAGTAATCTCCATTAAAATATTCCAATTAGCCTCAAACCAGCACAGACTGCAATATTCCCATTTTCTCCTAGCAGAAATCTTCAGCATTCTTTTTGTTTGACCATTTGCTTTTCACACTGGCTCAGTTCCCAGAATGTCTAGATGCTTTGCAACAACAACTGATTCATTTTTTCATTGGATAATAACATCTTTAACTTTGCATTGGATAATAACATTTGGCCTTTCCAAGATCCCACATTTTTAATAGACACCAGCTACCTCTGAGCTAGTTTAGCACAATGGTCTTGTGCAGGGCTTTTTGTTTCCTTTCCCCCCTTCTTTTCCTTTAATGCCTTTTAACTCCCTTTCCATTGAGCTTCTGTTACATTGCCTACTGAGTTTGTTAAGTGACAGTGGCGGCTTTGCCAATCAGCTGGGAACCACTGTTGTGGTATAAGACTCTTCAGTCTTCCCACATACCTATGACTTCACTAACTGCAGCAGAAATTTTGTATGTCAAAAGAAGAGACACTCCTACAGGCAGATTGTATTTCAGACTTATTTTGTAGCCTGCTTTCTTGCTCATTTCTTTCACCTTTAAAAGCCCAAATCCTCAGTGGAACTAAGGCTCTCAGAAACCTGTGTTGTTTTTAAAGCGGAGTTTAGTTTTGAAGCATTTATCCCCATGCAGGATTTAAGTTTGCTCTGTGTGACTCATATCTGTTCTATTCCCCCACTCCAGAACTTATTTAGTAAATAATAATCTTCTGAGCAAGGCTTTGTTTAACTTGCATTTCATTATAACGCATTTAACATTTCTCCTTGGCAAAGAGGAAAAGCGATCTTGAAAACAAGAAGCTTGCACTTCTTTTCTTTATACAGTGTCCTCTGCAGCCTGACAGAACACTACAGTTTCAAGACTTGCTAGTTGGTCTCTTTCATTTGTGGTGCATACACTGAAGGAGACAGTTAAACACACAGTGCAATCAGCAGCTTTGATGTTTTACATCTGGGCGAGGCTGAAGATATGAATGATTTACATCAGAGCAGCTGTAATGGCAGCTTTCCCTTTAATAAACATCCACATTCCAGGCAGACTCTGTATCCGAGGTGTGGGAGTAACTCCCAGATTTAGACACTGATCTGGAGAGTGAGAAGACTGAGAATCTGACTCGGTATAGCACCCAGCTATTTGCAACTCGAACAGCAGCTCATGAGATACTCGAATGACTACAGCTTGGTCAGATGATGACATTAAAGCTTGTTTTCTGACTTCAGAGCACATTGCAACTTAACTGATCTTACCCAACTCTACACTTATTCTGAATATAATCATCTCTCTCTTTCTGGAGGACATCTTGAAACTGCAACATGTCATTAAAATTGTCCAACAAATATGTGATTGCATGAATTGTATGAAGCATGTGATGGAATTTCAGGGTTCAAGCTCCTGCTGCTCCTTGCTTGATATTAAAAAAAATACAGAAGTACTAATGATATTTCTGTTATTTGTGCTCTGGAGATTTATTTTTTTCCTTTAGATTGAACTATATAGGTGATTTGAAAGCAACCAAATTTATATGCTTATATTTTCCCACAGTATCTGACTCATATTTATATATATAAAAAAAAAATCCTGAAACATATAGAATCATAGAATCATAGAGTGGTAGGGTTGGAAGGGACCTCAAAGATCATCCAGTTCCAATGCCCTGCCATAGGCAAGGACACCTTCCACTAGTACAGGTCACTCAAGGCCTCCTCCAACCTGGCCTTGAACACCTCCAGGGAGCTTGTGGAGCGCAGAATCACCCAACATGATCAAAGATCACGTTGGGTGATTCTGTGCTCCACAACCTTCCTGGGCAACCTGTGCCAGTGTCTCACCAACCTCACTGCAAACAACTTCCTCCTAACATCCACTTTCAATCTCCCCTCTGCCAGTTCAAACCCATTCCCCTTGTCCTGGCATTACAAGACCTTGTCAATAGTCCCTCCCCAGCCTTCCTGTAGCCCCCTTCAGATACTGGAAGGCTACTCTAAGGTCTCCTGGAAGCCTTCTCTTCTCCAGGCTGCAGAGCCCCAACTCTCTCAGCCTGTCCTCACAGCAGAGCTGCTGCAGCCCTCTCAGCATCTTTGTGGCCTCCTCTGGACCCGCTCCAACACTTCCATGTCCTTCCTGTGCTGGGGGCTCCAGAACTGCACACAGGACTGCAGGTGGGGTCTGAGGAGAGCAGAGCAAAGGGGCACAATCCCCTCCCTTGCCCTGCTGCCCACACTGCTCTTGCTGCAGCCCAGCACACAGTTGCTGTCTGGGCTGCACTCACACTACAGACTCATGTTGAGTTTTTCATCACCCCAGACCCCCAGGTCCTTTCCCTCAGGGCTGCTCTCAGCCATTCCCCACCCAGCCTGGAGTTGTGCTTAGGATTGTGCCTATCCAGGTGCAGGACCTTGCACTGCTCCTTTCCTCCAGAGAAAAGCCTGGACCAAAAAATGCTAGGCCATCAATACAGGTAAGTATTTAATTCACCTCAGCTCAACTTCTTTAATCTCAGTGATCCCAGTACTCCTGCTGATGCCTAGATACTACAGTAACTGCTGCCTTTGAAATGTTAACATAAAAAGAAAGAGCAACGCTCCATTTCTGCCATCAAAATTGCCACAGTAGTTGTGCCCATTGGGAAAAGATCCTTTTTTCTTAACTCTTCTTTATATATGGGGTCATTCCAAAGGGGTTGCTTCCTAATAGCTCTGCATTTATTAGATGAGAATAATTGGCAGTGCCAAAGTCCAGAAACTAACTTTGTGCTTCCATCAAATTCAGCACTGAATCTAAATAACACATTTTCAAGGCTCCCAGATTAAAAGGACACTGAGATTGTGACATGGTGACAAGAAATACAGTCAAAGTGGATTCATTAATTTCATATCCTTTAAAGAAAGGGAGAACAAAGAACCTGTTGCTGCTGAAATGTATCATTAGCAAAATTTGCCACAACTGCCTTACCAAAATCCACATACAAAGGTCCTGCCTATTGGTTGATTAAATAATGATCTAATAAACTAATAAACTGTGGTAGCTAAGAAACTGCTAATGTTATGCATTGCACTAAAAAGGCAAATGAGCAAGTAAAGCATAACCTCTGTTATTGCAGATGATCCAGTGGTTTGTGCTGGCCTCTGACACTAGAAACATTGATAAAATGGAGGGAAGTGTTTGTCTGTACTCTGCTTTAGAGCTGGCTTAGGGCCCATGGCAGTGAGCAGAACCGGACTGAGCTGTCCTCAGGATATAGATACAACTCACTAACTAATCCTGGAGAGATGGAGCTAGTGTTACTGAAGAGAGGAGGTTGCTGCTGTGAGGAATGGCCTGGATGCAGGGACAGCAGGATTGTTTTTCAGGGCGCTGATACTGGCATGTTGGGCTCTGTATATTGCTCGAAGCAAGCACCCATTTTCCCAAGGCTCTGTTTTACACAGTTGGCTCTGCTCAACCCTTTGGGCAGTCAGAAGAATGAGAAGAAATGGCTTGAATTTTGACAGTATGAATTATCCCCAAGCCCAAGCAAGGCCAAATATGTGTGTATTTATCAGATACAGACAGCAGTTTGATCAACTGATGTTTGTCTGCTGCATACAAGACTCATTAGCCTGAATATGCAGACAGGGAGCTGGTGTTTATCCTCATTTCAGCAGCTTGCCAAGTGCTGTATCTGGGACTCATACACACTGTAACCTTTGTATATCAATGCAATTGTTTGCCATTTGCACACGTTGAAAGACTTTTGTGAGGAATCTTCAAATGCCTTGAACTTTGTTCAAATACAGAGAAATCAAAGCAATATAAACAGCCAGCCCCATTACAAAACCAAAGCCTTGAGCCCTATCAGTAATGCATTTGACACTGAAACCTCAAGTTTAGCTGGCCAAGATGAACTACACTCTATCAAATCTAGCCTAATTCATTGTGGCATCTGAGGCAAGGCAGGCATAAGCATTTTTACTGCTGAACTGATTTAGAAACCTAAAATCCTCTGCAGCTGTGCAGGTGGGTAGTTACAAGTTGTTTTGGGTTTTTTTGTTTTGTTTTGTTTTGTTTTCAGGGGGGAGTTGTTTCAACACACATGGCTCTGCTGACCAGCTCTGATGGCCTAATGATCTGATGCAACACGTGAACTACCATGAGTCTGATTACTCAGCAGTCGCTCCGCATGCTCTGAAGGCAAATACCAAGAGTTCAACCTCGCCAAGCCACTTCAGAAATCATAGAATCAGAGAATGNGAATCCCCTCCCTGCTATGCTTTGGCCTTTAAAACCACATAACAGCAGGGCCATTAATGTCTTGCTTCTTTGATATTGGTTGATTGCCTTCTTTTACCAATATATAGGTATTTACACTTGACTCTGTCTTCTAATTAAAATTTCACCCTGTATATTTGTTCTGTAGCTGGCCTCACTGCCTAAACATCACCACTGACTTCATTTTCTTTTGCTTTATGACTGAATAGAATGTCTCTTCCATGTGTTGCAGCATTAGATAGAGCCCTCATATTGTGTTAGTTGTGAATATAAATACACCTGAAAAGAATATCTCCCTCCCACGACACGTTCAGGAGACTAATACCAAGCTCTATTCTTAGATATGAGGAACATAATTCCAATTCAAATTAGTCTCTAGAAGCTTTAGTTTTAGAGAATTCATACCTCATAATGAAAGAGATGTACTAGAATAAATCAAGCTATTACTGAGTGACAAGGATTATGTGTCCCACTAAGGTGCTAATTTACCTGTTCCCTTAGAGTCTATCCTTGGTTTATGAAACGTCAGCCTGGACTTTCTCATCAGGGAATTTCTTGCAGCTTCTTCTAGTCATAGAAGAAAGCTAAATTCAACTCAAATTGTTTTAAACCAACCTCTCTCGAAATTTTGGCAACCTTTTTCCCCACACTGAATTTTCCTGTATTATTATTGAGACACTGGCACAGGTTGCCCAGGGAGGTTGTGGAGCACAGAATCACCCAACGTGATCTTTGATCTTCGATCACGTTGGGTGATTCTGTGCTCCACAACCTCCCTGGAGGTCTTCTGTGCTCCACAACCTCTCTGGAAGTGTTCAGGACCAGGTTGGATGAGGCCTTGAGTGACCTGTGCTAATGGGAGGTGTCCCTGCCTATGGCAGGGGGTTGGAACTGGATGATCTTTGAGGTCCCTTCCAACCTTACCATTCTATGATTCTCTGATTCTCTGTGAAACAATCCTATCACAACACATTGTCTGCCTTGGCAGCACAGTGTGAACCCTTGGAAAAGTTAGGCACATCACTTCACCCCAGGCACCCAACTTTCACAGCCACACTTGCCCTGATTGACCTTGCCTGATTGACCTTGCTAGCTTTGTAAGCATTAGTGCTTTGTACAGAGCAGAAATGTTTCAAGATATTGTGAGAGGCTGATCGTGTCTACCTTGTTCAAATCATAGAATCATGGAGTGGTAAGGTTGGAAGGGACCTCAAGGATCATCTAGTTCCAACCCCCTGCCATAGGCAGGGACACCTCCCACTAGTACAGGTCACTCAAGGCCTCCTCCAACCTGGCCTTGAACACCTCCTGGGAAGGAGCAGCCACAACAAAGATAAGGATTGCCTTTGTTTAAAATTGCCCAGATTCAAGTTCAGGGATGCAACCAGCACCTTTATGGACTTATGGGACTTGGCCTGGACTCCTGCCCAAGAGCTCAGGGATGCTGACTAACAGAGATCAGTGTCTTTGTGGAATTCTGGGACTGCAGCCTGGCTTGAATGCCCAGGATGTGACACCTTGCACCAGCTATCACACAGAGAAAAGACTTCTGTGTA
>WBNM01039696.1:0-13838 GCA_013399055.1 Ramphastos sulfuratus
TTGGCCACAAGGGCACATTGTCCACTAAACATGAATCTATACTGAGAACTAGTCAAGCACCATTCTAGTAACATTCCCAATTCCCCCAAGAAGCATTCCAGCCTGCTACCTTTGCTTAACAAGAAAGAGAAATGAGTGACCTACCTCAGTCAGCTCCCAGGTGATGCTAATAGTCCAGCACAGCCCATAGCTGCGGATCAGCAAAGCCTTCATGGCCCAGCCCCAGAAATGCCCAAAAGCAAATATATCAAAATGGCTGAGGATTCTCTCCCAGGTGATAACATGACAGTTAACAGCATACTCCTGTTAATGAAAAAGATAGCAGTTAAATCAACAAAAAAAAACAAAACCAAAACCTCCCAATCAATAGGTAATTTCAGAAAGCCTAGAGTGAAGAAAGGTCATAGATGATTCATAGAATGGTAAGGTTGGAAGGGACCTCAAAGATCATCCAGTTCCAATCCCCTGCCATAGGCAGGGACACCTCCCACTAGTACAGGTCACTCAAGGCCTCGTCCAACCTGGCCTTGAACACCTCCAGGGAGGGAGCAGCCACAATCTCCCTGGGCAATCTGTTCCAGGTCCTTCTATCCAGTGCAGCATACCTGAAGTTATGAGGATGTTCAAAGAAGCATTAATGGACATTAAAATAAACTTTAAAGGATGTTCAAATAAGCATTAAAGGATGTTAAAATAAGCATTATTTCACTTTCTTAGCCTTCTAAACTGTGCAGGAAGGCTTCCAGTATTGAGACTCAGTGTTATCGCAGCACAGCTCTAATTTCAAGGCAGCTACAACAGACCTTGGTGCCTGAAGAAGCACTTTATTGCTTACATGATAGAGGAACAGCAGCAGCAAGGAAATCAACAATAACTAAAATCAATAGTAACTGAAATCAATAATTAAAAATCTGCATTAATCAGGAGTCAATAGAAATCAGAAGTGAATAGAAATCAGGGGTCAACAGAAATCAGGATCAATAATTAAAAATCCACAATAAAAAAAACCCACACAATAAAAGTCAATAACAATAAAAATAATCATAGAAGTCAGTAACAGTAAAAATCATTGACAATAAAAAATCAGTAATAAAGATGGTAAAAAATATTAATTAATAATAAAAATAAATAATAACTAAAATCACTAATAAAAGTTAACATTAATACAGCAATAAAATCAAGAACAATAACAGAATAATAATAATAACAATAATAACAGAATAAAATCAAGAACAATCAAAACAAATCAGTAATAATAACACATTGACAATAATAATCCATAATAATAAAATTCAATAATAAAAAAATACTCAACACCAATAATAATAAATATAAATAATGTAAAAGTAAATAATAAAATTCAATAATAAAAGTAAAATTAAAAATATTAAGAATACAATAATAATAGTTTTAAAGTAAACAATAAGATTCAATANTACAACAGTAATAATTTTAAAGTAAATAATAAGAAGATTCAATAATAACATTAAAAGTAAAACTAAAAATATTAAAGAATACAACAATAATAATTTTAAAGTAAATAATAAGATTAAATAATAAAAAAATTAAAATATTAATAGTAAAATACTAATTAATAATAATAATAATCACAACTAATAAAATACTAATAAGAAAATCAATAATAATAAACCCAACAGCTAATACTCCAGAAAACAGTTCTTTGCTTTTCTTTGGGGATCTTGATTTGAAACCCCTTCCTGTTTTCATGCTGTCTGCTGTTCTCATGCTGGCTGCTGATCAAATTTGGCTCTTCTGTGGCTAACTCCCCCCCAATTGGTTATGTTACTCATCTCTGTGTTCATTTAAGAATCATTTGTGGCTTCATTTCCTCACAGAAGCTATTTCCCAGACCACATTCCATTGAGAAAGTACAGCCACAGGGTTGAATTAAAAAAAAAATCAACACCAAAAAACCAACCAACCAACCAAAAAAAAAATAAAAGCAAAGGGAACTGTTTTGTCACAGAGGAGTGGCAGATTCCTTGTGAATATTAATGTTCTGGTCACCACTAAGAAAGGAACTGTATCCTCTCATCATGTTGTGCAGCATGTGCTAGCAGTCACTACCCAGCAACAACAACAGAACCTCATCTGTATGCCATCAGGAGGCTGCATCTGTGAGGTTCTGTCTTGTCACTGGGCACCAACTGGACTATTCCCAACTGGAAACAGAGTTTGAAAAAAATCTCTGCTCCCCAAGCCTCCTAAAATAGACATTGCCATCTGCAGGTGACAACACAGCACTGCTCAGTGCTGCTCAGTTAAGAAAATCATAGAATGGCTTAGGTTGGAAGGGACCTCAGAGATCTACAATCTCTGTGCTGCGGGCAGGGACACCTTTCAACTACACTTGGCTGCTCAAGGCTTCATCCAACCTGGTCTTGAACACCTCCAGGGAGGAGGCAGCCACAATCTCCCTGGGCAGGCTATTCCAGAGTGTCACTGCCCTCACACTGAAGAACTTCTTCCTAAGCTCCGGTCTAACCCTGCTCTCCCTCAGCTTCAAACCATTCCCCCTTGGCCTGTCTCTAGACACCTTTAGGAAAAGTCTCTCTGCAGCCTTCCTGGAGGATCTCTTCAGGTACTGGAAGGCAGCACTGAGGTCCCCCTGGAGTCTTCTCTTCTCCAGGCTGCACACTCCCAGCTCCCTCAGCCTATCATCACAGTAGAGGTGCTCCAGCCCTTGAGATTGTCTCTGTGGCCCTCTTCTGGACCCACTCTCATCTTTTCAGCTGCAGCTGTGCCAGGCACAGTGAAATGTGTTGGACTTTCTTTTATATTTTGCCAGCCCTGTGCAAGAGATCAAGCTGCAGCTTTCCTTATAGTTGCACTTTAAAGATTTACTCCAACCTTAAGTGACAGTATCAGGATTCAAAGTTTCCACTGACTGCTACAGCCAGGGAAGTGGCTGCACTGCAATTCTGTGCCAGCTGTAATACTACTCCTCCCTTGGCATTATTTCTTTCTCACTTAAATGCCAGGAGAGCCAGATGAATCTGGCTTACCAAAAAGGCTCCTCATCTCGGCTCCCTTTTAGTTGCTCAGCAACATCACTAACCCCCATCATGCTCATGCTCCATTTAGCAATGTGTCCTCCCACCACCCTAACAGCAGGCTGCCCACAGCCTCTTACAGAGCAGAAAGCCACAGCCCTGCTCTGAATGCTGGTGCTGTAGAGCATGTCTTGCTGAGTCAGCTGAGGTGCAACCCTCAAAGCACCCAGAATTTTCCAGGTAAGGAGCCCATATGCAGCCCTCACCATCAATCAACTAATGCAAGCTTAATGCACTGTAAAGATTCCATTCCCCCTTAGGTGCTCCAGGGCAGGAGATTGCAGGCACTGTCAATCAGGTGCTGTAGTTTGCATATGCAGTAAGCTGCTGTTTCCCAAAGGCAGTCAGTGTAGTTCCTTGCTGGAGGCATGAGTCTGGTAACAGCAGCAACTCTGCAACAGGTAAGCACAGTGTGCAGCTGTGCAAACCAAGGGTAAGGAAGCACCGGACCGGTGGCGGCCAGGAATTTGATGGTATAGTGAGTGGGTCAAACTTCCAACTTTTGCTTCTCCACACACTAACCTTCTGCTTGGTGCTCAACTGCTCACACCCTCACCTGCCTGCCTCCCAACACCCCTCATACACTCCTCTCAGGCCTTTATTTATTACCTCAATGCCATGTGCTAGTGTCCCTGCCTGAAGGTGAATGCTCTTTGTACTGAAACTCTTTGCATGCTGCTCAACAGGCAGAAGAACAAAGCTGGCTTTCCATGCAACTCCAAATCATAGCCTACGAAAGTAATTTCCCAATGGCAACCAGTATTTAGCTGGGTGACTGGAAGGCAGCAGAGCCCTGCAGTTGCTGTACCTGGATTTCCACATAGTCAGTAGCACATCGGCCATGTCCTAAGCTCAGAGCAATAAGGCAAGATCAAAATTCTTTTGACTGCAGCACTGTGGCATCAAAAGACCCCACCTGATCTGGGGGACACACACCATACAAGCCTCTTTTAGATGCTACTTTGCTAAGTCTACTTTCAGCATCCAGGCTCATATCTGTTATTTAAAAGAACTCAAAGCCACCCTGCTGCAAACATCTCCCAGTCCCTAACTGCACATCCATTTGGCCCCCTGCACTAGAAAGACTACAGACAAGATTGCTTTTCACAACTGATTTCATTATAAAGAAATAGCAGCTGCCACAAAAGGCCGGCTGACTCTCAAACACAGGAAACAAACCTGCACTGCTTGTGCCAGCAAATTCAGATTTATCCCCTCCCATCCATGTAAAACACAGCTAAGGCAGCCAAAAGTACCATGAATACATACCATAATATCTGCTTCCCTTGTTGCATACCGAAGATTAGGATCCAGCCAGTACATCACTGCTTTGACCTGCTCAAAGTTAAGGAAGAGCACGAACACCAGGAACAGAAAATAGAGCACACTGAGTCCTGCAAAAAGACTCAGCTTTAGAATCATGTTCAGTCAGAAAACATCTTGGGACAGACAGTCCAAAAAGCTCCTTTCTAAGTGCTGCTCTATACATGCCCAGCTTGCACAAACAAGTTTTCTACATGCAGTGGCTCCACGCAAAAGAGCTCAGGAGATATAAGTCATGGTAATCTCCGAGTGCTCAGCACTTCAGATCTCCTCCTGTTTGGAACAAAATCAGTCTAATCAGCTCAGGCTGTGATCAGGAAGCTCTTTAGTAAGAGATCCATTAGGAGCCCAGGATTGGATTAGCTCTGTCCCTTTGATCTATGTTTCCTTAGTCTCATTAATGCAGGTCTCTAACTCTAGGTGCAGATTTCAGCAAAGATCGTACCTGACAATTTTGAGCTCTGCTGGCAATAAAGAGTAGTTATAAACTAATAGATGTTTGAGTTACTTCTGTGAGCTGGAAAATTTGCTGTTTGAAACTTTTAAAGATAAAGATCATTATGATTTGTTTTCACACCATCATAAATTACATTTGGGGCTACTGTCTCTCTTCCCAATGTCCAAGTGTGGATTTTATGTTTAAAAAGAACTTTTAAGAGGCTTCCAGTCCTAGGTGTACTGCTGTAGGTAGATGGAGCTGGTATTTGGAGCATATCTTTATAGTATTCAGAAGTTCACAGATCTCTAAGACCACACTTGGAAGAGGCACACAAAAACTACTTCCATAATTTGGAACTCAAACTTACTTGTGTCCTGCAGCAATGTCATGGAAAGCAGAAAGATTAATGTAAAAAAAACTCAGTATCTGCCAATCAAAATAACCTACAGCAACTCTAAAAGGACATTTTAAACTGAAATCAAAACTCACATGTTATCAATCCCTGATAAATGCTAGAGAACAAGTGCATGCAAGTGCACACACAGGGGCAGGAAGTGCCCTCTGCAGCACAGCCAAGGGAAAGCAGATGCCACACTACTACAAGAAATGAGAAAGGGTGCATCTTGAAATGCTGAGGACACACTACTCCTGCCTTTCATCTACTGAACAGTGACTAAATAAGCCATGCCAGAAGAAACAGAATTACACAGGGAAAAATGCTCTGGTGAAGTCACATCTGGAATATTGGGTCCAGTTCTGGGGCCCTCACTTCAGGAAGGACCTTAGGGAACTGCTCGAGAGAGTCCAGCACAGAGCCCCCAAGCTGCTGCAGGCAGGGGAACATCTCCCTGATGAGGCCAGGCTGAGGGAGCTGGGGCTGGGAGCTTGGAGCAGAGGAGCCTGAGGGCTGCCCTCATTCATGCTGATAAAGATGTGCAGGGCATTATCAGGAGGACAGAGCCAGGCTCTGCTCAGGGTTGGCCAATGACAGGACAAGGGGCACTGGGTGCAAACTGGAGCAGAGAGGTGCCACAGGAACAGAAGGGAAAACGTTTTCACTATGAGGGTGCCAAAGCCCCAGAGTTGGCTGACCAGAAAGGCTGTGGAGTCTCCTTCTCTGGAGACTTTCGAAACCCAACCGGATGTGTTCCTGCCCTAGACAATCCTGCTCTGGCAGGGGGATTGGACTGGATGATCTCTGGAGGTCCCTTCCAGTGCATAATTCTGTGATTCTGTTGCTCTTGATTTTGCATGCAGCCTTTTCTCAGAAGTACAGGTGTCAAGGTCTGGCAGTATCAACACCGGGAACGACTTTTTTTTCATTGCCATTTGCTGCAGTCTGACACAAGCAGCAGGCCTTAAACTTCACAAGGAGTAGAATTCTTTAACCAGTGCTATCTACTCAGCAGTATCCTCTCAGTGTCAATAGATGAGTAACCAGCTACTTTGGAAAGCTATTTATTTTTAGCTACATAAGGTGGCAGGTGACAGAAACAGTCTCCTTAAAAAAGATCATCAGCAGATCAGCTTTTAAATGTGCCCAGTTGTCTACAGATGTGCTTGAAGTCTCTGTGAACCCTGAATTACTACAAAATAAAATCCCTCATGTTTTTTTTTGCCACATCATTCAGATATTTAAGAAGCAGGATTTCACTCAGCAAGTCCTAGAATTAACAGAATTGTTTTCCAAACTGGGAGTGGAACTAACAGAGCTGTTTTTGCTGAAATTCTAAGTTAAGAATGTGAAAATATACATGGTAAAAATATCAATGAATGTAGGTGTCGTGGTAGGCCTAAACAGGCCAAATTAGGCTTGCACATGTCCTGGCTTGCCCAGGCATGTTTTTCTGCTCTCCCTCCTTCTGTTTTGGGGAGAGCAACCGAAGGAAAAGGGACAAAGAACCTGGAGCCACTAAGTCTGGGGTCTGTGGCCTACCCAGCAACTGTGGTAAACAAGGTGCACACGGTTGCCTTGTGCAAGGCTGTGTTCTGCCCAAAAANAAGGTGATTGGGGTGATGCAAGTTCTGAATATTTAATAAATTATATATTAATATTTTTAAAATATCATCTCACAGGAATTAATTACCCCTTCCATAACAGTAAGTTAAGCTATACAAAGACAAAGCTATACAAATTTAATAAGCATACTTTGCCAACACTGAAAAGAAGCACCCTATCAAATTTGGTTTAGTCAGAAGCTATAAGACACCAAACCTTTTTCAGGTAGGCAAAGATGGCAGTGTAGGGGCTGTGAGGGAAGATTAGGAAGCACAAGTTTGAAACAAGATTAAAACAGAATATCAAAACCAATGATTCTTTTCTGGTACTTTATCACATGTTGGAAGGGACCTCCAGAGATCATGCAGTCCAACCCCCCCTGCCAGAGCAGGATAACCTAGGGTGGTGGTCCATCCAGGTAGGTTTTGAAGATCTCCAGAGAAGGAGACTCCACAACCGTATTGGGGCAGCCTGCTCCAGGGCTCTGTCATGCTCACTGTAATGAAGTTTTTTTCTCATGTTGAGATGGAATTTCCCGTGGTTGAGTTTGTGTCCATTGCCCCTCATTCTATCCCTGGGTATGACTGAAAAAAGCCTGGCCTGCATACTTCTGACAGTCACCTTTCAGGTATTTGTAGGCACTGACAAAGTAGCCCAAGGTCTCTCAGCTCTTCTTCATAACAGAGATGCTCCAGTCCCTTAACTATCCTCTTAGTTCTCCATTGAACTCTCTCCAGCAGTTCCCTGTCCCTCTTGAATTGGGCACAATATTCCAGATAAGGTCTAACTAGGGCTGAGTAGAGGAGGAGGAGGAGAACCTCCCTTGATCTGCTGGACACACTCTTCTTAATGCACTCAAGTATACCACTGAGCTTCTTGGCCACCAAGGCACGTTAGGGCAGAGTAACTACACTGACATTCCCAAACATAGTTAAGAACAGATTATAAGCAACTGCTCAGAAGTGGGAGGGAAGTGACATGAAACATAGTTGTGCATCAAAATTGTGTTAATGACAATTCCATTCATCTGAAAATTAAAGTAGCTGGTCCTGAAGAAGTACTGGGGAAAAAAAAAAAAGTCAGGAACCCAACTTAAACTTACCAAAAACCATTCTCCAAATTGCAGGGTGGGGACGTGTAAAAGGTCCTGTGGACAGGAAACAAAAAAGAAACCTGTTAGGAGACAGTCAATATGGACCACATAATCATTTTGTAGATATCTCATATGCAGATTTGAATGGGCATGGTCACTTATGCAAACTATGTAACACACTTGAAAGTTTAGACTTTGATAAAAAAAGAACAGTCACAGGAGCCTGCCAATTAGTAGGATGTCAACAACATTTTCCATTATCCTTATGGAGCTGTTTCCAGAACAGTAATATGCTGTTTGCTCAGCCTATCTCAGGTGTCATCTGAGGATCTCTTCATCTGCTTTCTAGACTACAGCTCACACAAGTCTTGCTCCCAATGAAGTCATCAAATCCAAATGTCAGTGTGGTAACAAAGAAACAAACGTGGTGCTTAGCCGTGCGATGACCATGGAATGGCAGCAAACAGGCTTCCCAAAGCTTCCAAACTGGGTATCATCTATCAGAGAGGAAGGAAGACATCTATGCTCTTTGCCAGACCCAGTATTACTTACTGCAGAGCCAGGGATAAACTGACTTAATTAGATTAGAAACCTCTCAGGTAATGTGAAAAGCAGAGAAGATTAAGTCTAGTGAAACAGGAAAGCCTCTAAACATGAATCATACATGGAGGTAGCATGAAGTGGCTGAATAAATCTTCTCAGCACAGACTGCAGACTGCTCTTTCACCACTGGATGCATAAAACTCATTTTTCTCTGGCATTCAGTCTTTCAGGGAGTGTTTTCTGAAAAGTATGGGTTCGTGATATTTAAGATGTGAGAAAAACACAGCCCAACTCTGAACTACAAACCTGCCCTGGGCACAACCACTGTCAGTTTTTGGTTTTTTTACTGAGCACTGCCAATTCTGAGATGGTTTAGCTCTGACCCAAGAATTGTGCTCTTGCTGACAGCATTAAGTAGAAACTAAACAGATAGTAAACTTAAAACCAAACACCAAGAAGACAGCATCTCCTCCACAGAATCGCAGAGCAGTTTACCTTTTTGCACTTTCTGCTCCTCACACAATTAACAAAAACCTTTGATCATCTTTAATTCCTACTGAGCAACTGTCATTTCACTTCTAGCATTCCTAACTATCATCACTTGTAGTGATTTATGTGTTAGAACTCTAAGAATTTGTAGAATGACACTTCTGTTAAGACTCACTGGGGCAGACTCCATTTCAACATTATTTAAAGGTCTAGCAACATCATTACTTAGCAATCTGAGCTGCAGCAGCACCCTTACAAATAAAGGCACTGATTTTGAAAGCCTGACTTCCTTATTAGATACAGAGAAGCCATAAAGAACTTGCATTTTATTGTTATCTCCACTCAGTATGGTAGCAACCCATTTTTCAGCTGTTCCTTAACATTCAAAAGAGTCAAGGAAAAGAAATATAAAATATTAAAGTGGTACCTTAATAAAAAAAAAATAAAGTCAGAATAAATATAGTGGCAATAAAGAGAAATTCACATCTTACAAAAAGTATAAACATCATAAACCTACTCACCATTGGGAAAAGCTAGAACACTGATGATTAGAAAGAAGAAAATCACAGAGAGGATACCCCTCCAAATATTATCCTCTGGGACAGAATCATCCCTGAAGAGACAGACAACATCAAAGTGTTAAAGTGCATTAGAAGGATGAAGTTGAAAGGCTCTGAAGACACCATATTACTTAAATAAAGAGCACATGGAAATAAGTATAAGAAACAGGCACACTGGTTGTAGAACAGGTCAAGGTGGCAACTCCTCTGCACTTTTGGGTACCTCTTTCTTATGAGAGAGTTAAAGATATAACCAACACATGCCAGCCATAAGCATTGTTGCAAGTCAATGTAGAAGCAATGACTAAATTTTAACAAAAGGTGAAAAAAAGTCTTCCCCCTTCAATGTTCACAGAAACATCATCAAAAGTACTTTCATGCAGCAAACAGAAACCTAAACCAAAACTCTCATTTCCCTCTGCTGTTTGGGTGCTGCCCACAATCCCCTTCACTTTCCTCGGCCTGTTCCCAATGCCAAACGCCTGAGGTGAGTGCAGAGATTGCCACCAGCCTTTGGAAATAATGATTACACAGCTCAGAATCCACCTATAGGAGAGACAGCAAAACTTAAAAGGAAAAAAAATATTGTTTTTACATCTATCATGCCAAAAGTATGAATAAAATATCAGGTGCTATTTGTGCTACTGCCATATGGACAGAAGAGAGACCCAAAAATTGAATTTTCATTGCCAAGGCATATTTGACTGAGCTCTTCCTTCTTTTTAGGCAGGTAGAATCTATTTTACAGCAGTGAGATTAACAAAAAAAAAAAAAAAAAAAACAAAGCAAAACAAAACAAATCACCCCACACCCAAGTTTTCTAACCAGCAGCCATCTTCTAGGGTACTTCAGTAACAGGAATAGAAACAAACTCCAGACTATCAGAATATGCATTTCATAATGTATCACTCATCGCAAACAAAATTCAAGTGTTACTATCTGGGTCATTTCCGGGCACTCAGGATGAGTTTATCTATTTAAATACATTCCTTTATTTAGTCCCCACTCACAATATCAAAATCTTCCCAGTAAACTTCACAAAGAGAGAAATCTCTTCCTAGCAAAGCCATTTGTCACATTTCTGGTCAGTTCAGTAAAGGTTCTGTGACAGCTTAAGTCCACTTCGCAGCAGATACTTGCTGCAGTTATCAAATATTTCTCACTTTGCCAAATTACTTCCCTTTTCCCTCAAAATTGAACTTAATTCAACAGCTCCACAGCAGACTTTCATCATTGTGAAACATTTAAGCACTGTGTTAGTTTAACTGTATGTGTTAGTTTAATTGTATGGCAGGAAAAAGAACACTGAACATGAACGGTTTCTCTGCGAGACTTAGGGACTCCCCATGGCAGCTCGGTCCCGAATTCCCAGTCATTAAACCAGCTCAGTCTGGAACTCCCAGTCATTTTCCAGCAGCCAGAATTGCACAGGGTGACACTTTACACCAGCTGTGAACTCCAAGTTCCAGAGCTTAACTCTAGCTCCCTTGGCAGTTTTGAGAGCCTCATGCCATCCAGCACATTTCCCAGACGGAGCTGGAGGCTCTGATGGCTCAGGCAGCAGAGCCATGTTCCTGTTTTAACACATGCAAATAAAGCACATGCTCAGAGCTGTCACAGATGCCACCAAACTGGGGGACTTTCTTTTTTTGACAGATTACCAGAGTCACATCATTGTGCTATTCAGCACAGCCAAGACAGAAGTGAAAGATGCTGTGATCATTCATCATCACTTGTAGAGTCTGGTCGCCAGAAGCGCAGAATGATAGGGGTTGGAAGTGACCTCCAGAAATCAAGTCTAAATCCCCTGCCAGAGCAGCATCACCCAGGGCAAACCATACAGGAACACATCCAGATGGGTTTTGAAAGTTTCCAGAGAAGGAGACTCCACAATCTCTCTAGGCAGCCTGCTCCAGGGCCCCAGCACCCTCACCATACAGAAGTGTCTCCTCATGCTGAGGTGGAACCTCCTGTGTTCCAGCTTGTACGTGGTGTTCCTTGTCCTATCACTGGGCACCACCAAAAAGAGACCAACACCTTCATCCTGGCACCCACTCCTCAGATATTTACACATGTTGATCAGGTCCCCTCTCAGCCTTCTCCAGACTAAACAGCCCCAGGGCTCTCAGTCTGTCTTCAGAGCAGAGATGTTCAAGTCCCCCAGTCATTCTTGTAGTTCTCTGTTGGACTCTCTCCAGCAGTTCCCTGTCCCTCTTGAACTGGGGACCCCAGAACTGGACATCATATTCCAGATGTGGTCTAATTAGGGCTGAGTAGAGGGGGAGAAGAACTTCCTTTAACCTGCTGGCCACACTCTCCTTAATGCACTCCAGCGTATCATTGGCCTTCTTGGGCACCAGGGCACATTGCTGTCCCATGGGTAACTTCTTATCAACCAGGACTCCAAGCTCTGTGGAGCTGCTCTCCAGCAGGTCAACCCCCTAGCCTGTACTGCTGCCTGGCGTTGTTCCTCCCCAGATGCAGGACTCTGCACTTGTCTTTACTGAACTTCAGGAGGTTCTCCTTCGTCCAGCTCTTAGCCTGTCCAGATCTCGTTGGATGGCAGCACAGGATTCTGAGTACCACTCAGCTCCAGGAAAACCATCACAGTGCCTGTGCCCCAAAACCAACAAAGATGTTGTATGCAGTGTTAAACTGCATTTCACTGCAAGTCAGACATAGAGGTTCTTTATTTTGGCTTGCAGATTCCTTTCAAAAGGGCAGACATTCCTGCCAGAGGCAGGCAAAAAAGGTGGGAACAAGAGATTTGCTACTGTGCAGGAGTTGGGATAAGAACTCCAGCATTTGCCTGGAAGAACTATTTTTGGAAATGCCAGAAGAAACATGGAACCTAAATAACTCTTGGAGGAAAGACACAATCACAGCAATCAGGAAAACGTGTTAAATTATCTCCTCACTTAGCCTGTGGAATTGTGATGCTTCCAAAACAAGGCTTCTAACGCTCACACAGAAGAACAGATGAAAATTCCTTCCATTTGAACCCCCTTTACCAGCATGTTTGTCAATTCTGTGGCCTTTTGGAGAAGAGATAATTAAGAAGAAACAAAGCACAGCCTTTTTTTCCTCTCTCTTGCTCTTCTGTTTGCTCCAGAGCACTACACTATGCTGGCACATTACCAAAACTGTAAACTAGTAAGTTGTTACATCATGAATTAAAAAAAGATGATATTCAGCTGAAGAAAAAATAGCTAGGACACTAAATTTAGAGCATGCTTGGGAAAAAGAAATCTCCCACAAACTCCCCAAAACAAATTCAAATGCATGACAATCCAGTTTAGTCAGCTTCATTAATTAAGGGATGCAAAAGACATCCTGCATCCTTACAGGTCTTACTCCTGCTTCCATAAACCCTTGCAGCCACACACCAGAAGCTACTAACCTGTCTCCTTCCTCAGCCCACTTTGTGCATTCCACAACATACCACCTTCAGCAACAATCTCTCTCATGGTTGCAACCTTGGTTGCCTCCAGGCTCAGAGAAGGCCACATGCCTCTCTCCAGAGAAAGAGAGGCCAGTGGTGTAAAGCCACTCTACACCTCCACTCCAGGGTGTAGCCTGCAAGCAGAGGAGCTTGTCTGGCTCATTCAGCAGGCAATAGACAAGGCAGCTGCAGTCACTGTCAAAAAGCACTAGAAAGAGAAGCTTTAAAAGACAATACTCTCTACTCCCCGCTTGAACCTGGAAAAGTTAAACACACTCACATTTATTTTTCTGGATGATGGCTATTATTATTGCTACCTGAAGATTACTGTTATCTGAAGTTCAGCTTCACCCTTATCTGTTTGCTCAAAACGAGGATTGGCTACTCACAGTGAACCCATGGGAGACCCCCACGTTATGACATGGTACATAACATGCAAAAGCATTTTCTCAGTTTGCCTGAACCCCCACATATTCCTGACACAAAACAATTACAAAAGAGACAAGAAAGACTTTAAGGTAAGCAGAATGCTTTAGTTCCTGGAAAAAAAAAAAAAATTTTACTTAACATCAGAACGACTGCATCAGAGAAAATCCCCTGCTTAACAAATTGACTAGGAGAGCTATGGAACAACTGACAGCACAGGGGAAGCAAAGAATCACTTGTTACACACCTAACTGGGAAGTTTGCAGAGCCTTGTGCCCAAGAGGTGGAAACAAAAACAGAATCACTGGAAACCCAGTGCAATAAGCTAATGGGAATAGAAAGACCAGAGCTGCGAGCACATAGTGTAAGCGCCTGGGGAATTACAGCCTTCTCCTCAGTTTTAAGAGCATGTGCAGTTTGGATAGTGTCCCAAATCACAGAATGTCAGGG
>WBNM01039697.1:0-32246 GCA_013399055.1 Ramphastos sulfuratus
GGAGTCCCACAGGGGTCAGTATTTCAACCAGTACTATTCAATATATTCATCAATGACCTGGATGAGGGCACAGGAGTGCACTGTCAGCAAGTTTGCTGATGACACCAGACTGGGTGGAATGGCTGACACACTGGATGGTTGTGCTGCCATTCAGTGAGACTTNTGAGCAGGGAGAAATTTAATGAAGTTCAACAAGGGCAAGTGTAGAGTCTTGCACCTGGAAAAGAAGAACTCCATGGACAACTATAGATTGGGGACTGATCTGTTGGAGTGTAGTAAAGGGGAAAAGGTTCTGGAGGTCCTAGTGGATGGAAGGTTGACCACGAACCAGCAACGTACCCTTGTGGCCAAGCAGGGCGCATTAGAAGATGTATGGTTAGTAGGTCAAGAGAGATTCTCCTTTCCCTCTACTCTGCCCTGGTGAGGCCACATCTGGAATATTATGTCCAGTTCTGGGTCACTCAGTTCAAGAAGGACAGGGAACTGCTTGAGAGTCCAGTGCAGAGCCACAAGAATTATTAAGGAAGTTGAACATCTTCTTATGAGGAGAGACTGAGGGAGCTGGGGTTCTTTAGTTTGGGAGAGACTGAGGGATGGTCTTATTAATGTTTACAAATATGTATAGGATGAGTGCCAAGAGGATGGAGCCAGGCTCTTGGTGATACCCAATGACAGGACAAGAGGCAACGGTTGGAAGTTGAGGCATAGGAAGCTCCATGTAAACATGGGGAGGAATTTTTTCACTGTGAGGGTGACAGAACACTGGAACAGGCTGTCCGGGGACGTTGTGGAGTCTCCCTCTCTGGAGATATTCAAAACCCACCTGGATGCATTCTTGTGTGATCTGGTATAGGTGATCGTGCTCTGGCAGGGTGTTGGACTAGATGATCTTTCAAGGTCTCTTCCAACTCCTAACATTCTGAGATTCTGTGATTCTCAACCTGTGGAGTTCAAGATACTAAAGATTGCTAGCTAGGTTTCTTGCTGCACTGGGTACCTGATTTCTAGACACTTTTAGGTTTGGGTTTTTTTGTTTGTTTGGTTGGTTGGTTGGGTTTTTTTTGTTTGGTTGGTTGGTTTTTTTGTCTTGTTTTGTTTTGTTTTCCCTACTGAACAGCTTTGATCCTTTCTTGATGCTTCTATAGAGATCTGGGGTGTTGTGAGCTACCAAGCATCATAAATTTCCCTCTGCTGTGTCTAAGAAAGAGGGACTAAGCAAGGCATCCAGAGTTGATGAAAATAATGCTTTTGAGTAAAAACCTTTGAAGATATGAAGTCTGCATCACACTTAGAGGTCAATAGTGATGTAAATAATAGTTGCTAAAGACGGATTCAGATTCAGGATAAAGGAAGCAGTGATTTTATTGCTGTCTTTTCTGATGTTTCCATAGCTTGCTGTCAACTTTAAGATGAAGTCAAGCACCTTGGCAATTTAATACTGGTTCCATTTTCCTGAAATCACATATGCTTTGTGTGGCTATAGCCCACATCCAGACAAAATTTCTCAATATGAAAAATCTGCCTTCTAAGGTATGACTTGTAAAATTCCATGTATCTTAGTCATGAATTGAGCTTACTCCTATCACACTTATCACTTCAGAACCATGGCAACCTTTTAGTGAAATTAATCTTTAATAGAATCAAGTATTTGTGAATTGCCTGACTTTGGTTTGCATAGAGAAACCAACGGAGTTCTATCACAACAGATCGTATTAACCTATGCATCTAAGAAGCTAGATCAGTTTCAAGCAAGAAAACCAAACTGAAATCTGTACATTTCTAATCAGAGAAATTATATCTACCAGTTCAATTACATGTGCAATTACTCATACTTCAATCATGGGAGATACAAAAATTCAGTGTTTCATTCTAACTCTGTAAAAAGGAAATACATATTTATGAAATTTTTTTTTGTCTTTTATTTTTCTTTAAAAGGATTCTTAAGGGGTAAAATCCTAGACTACAGGTGGAAAAAAGACTGCATAATACCCATTAATCCCTCACAGAACACAATATTCATTACTCATCTGTAGTTTTTTTGCTAATATATGAACTTTTTTTTTTATGACATTTGTTTCTGCAATGAATAGTAGGTTCTGTAAGCAACAATGTAGTACAGTAGTAATATGTCACAAAATATGCAACTTGCCCTAAAGTGCATATAGAACATGAATAATTGCCTCAATGACTTTCTGAGATTGCTGTTCCCTTATTTACTTATCCTCAGGAAAAAGAAAAATCAGGAAAAAATATGCTAAATTTTCTTATTGCAAAAGCCATAAAAACTCTTGTGTTTCTTCTTACCATCAAAGTGACCCAAATAATTTTTTCTTACACCTAGTCTAAAACTTCCATGGTAGAAAGTTGAAGAAAGAAAGTCAGCCTATGCCGAGGTTCTTCCAACCCACATGATCAAACACGAGTGGTTTGTCTATTCCCAACTGAGATAATAATTGCCTCCTATGACAAGGAATAGGAGTCTCAGCTGTGAAGGCTGTAGTTCAAATACTTGTTAGAGCACTGAATGGAAGGTTGTCACAAACACATAAAAATATGTTTCAGTTTCCACCTTTTTTCAAAAAATTAGATGGCGAAAAAAATCAAACACATAAAGTCAGGAAAATCCAGATAGAGAATGCTGAAATATATGAGAGCTTAGGAACAATTGCGTACTGTTTTCCAACTGGAATTCTAATTCATTCAGCACACAGGATGAATATGTAAAGGAGTATACACCACTATTCTAAGGATATGTCTACAGTGAACAACATTGTGCTGTGAAAAGATACCCAACTGGCTACAAAGCTAGAAACAATCACAATATGAAAGTGAAGTGACCTAATTAGTCCCAGTGCAAATACCATATTCACATAGCTATATTGCTTCCTATACGTGAGCTAGTATACCTGTGTGGCATAACACTGTGGCATACACTTATCCTGTCTTTTGGGACTAGCTTGAATAACCTTATGTGAAGTGTGTGGATGTGCCCTACATTTCTCAATTATCCCAAGTTCTTAATTATCTTCAAGTGCTTGCTATCGGAACTCAACATTTTGAAAGAAGAGTTTATCAGTGGGTAATTAATATATCTTTATCTGTAGGCAATTAATATACCCTTAAGATATTCAAGAAGAATAGGATTTTCAGCATCCAAGAATGTTTTAAAATAATTTGCTTTTTCAGAAGATAGGTGTGACTCACTCTTTCTAAAAATAAGGCACTTCAGAAGCTGTCAAGACCATACCTGAATATCTGCCTGTAAGATTCACTAGAAACCTGGAAAGGAACTCAACAGAATTTTTCTCTTCTTTGGAAAAAAGGGGAAGTAGATCTCCCTCCCCCTTTCTCTCAATCTTTTTTTATCTCCCTTTTACCTCTTTTTTTTTTTCTCCTCCATTTTTCCTCTTAGTTTTTCATTTAATTCAGATTATTTATTGTGAGGTTCAGACTTTAAACAGTACCGTAAACAAGAAAAAAAACCCAAACAAAAAAGCAACAAAACCCCAACAATAACAACAACTGCCAAAACAAAACAAAACAAAACACAAATAACCCAACCAAAAAACAAACAAACAAAAAACAGAGAGAGAGAAAAAATTAGAAGGAAACATTTTGTGTACTCTATGTATTTCCAGGCTATCTGGAGCCAAGAAAGGATACTACTGTGATATGCTCTTTGTTTGTAGCAAATTATGAGAAAATAGCAAGGAAGAAAATAGCGTATAATATGACTAACCTCTTTCAGTTAATTTTTTGGTGCAACCTTGATCCTAATTTTAGTAACAAGAAGAAGTGTCAAGTACTACACCATGAAACTAATCTAGATAGTATCAAACCACCATCATTTAATACAGAACTCTTTTTTTTTTTTTTTGTTGGTTTGGTTTGGGTTGGTTTGGTTTGATTTTTGGGTTTTTTTTTTACAGGCTACTTTAATTAGTACCCTTTACAGAAAGCAGAGAGGAGTTAAGTGAACCATTCTGATGTAATATAACTCAAGAGCTAATATTTTATACTGTGTTGACTTTTAGTGTCCACATTAAGTACAGAGATAGTGCCAAATGCTTTACAAATATATATGAATGCATGGATCCTACCCCAAGACTTCACCACTTTTGTGAAAAAATACCACATAAAAGAAAACATTCTTTGTCTAAAAGTAGTTTATTAGAATCCTTACATTCTGAACATTAGGATCCTGATTTTCTGTGTTATTCAGAGCAACAGAACACACATGGAAACATCTTAGATGATTCTCCTTTTCTTCTAACTACTCCTAACATGGATTTAGGAAGGGCAGATCCTGCCTCTCCAACCTGATCTCCTTCTATGATCAGGTGACCCGCCTGGTGGATGGGGGGAGGCCTGTGGATGTGGTCTACCTGGACTTCAGCAAGGCCTTTGACACTGTTCCCCACAGCAAACTGCTGGCTAAGCTGTCAGCTCATGGCTTGGATGGCAACACTCTGTGCTGGGTTAGGAACCGGCTGGAGGGCCGAGCCCAGAGAGTGGTGGTGAATGGTGCCACATCCAGCTGGAGGCCTGTCACTAGCGGTGTCCCCCAGGGATCAGTACTGGGCCCCATCCTCTTTAACATCTTCATTGATGATCTGGATGAGGGCATCGAGACAGTCATCAGCAAGTTTGCAGATGACACCAAGCTGGGGGCAGATGTTGGTGGGTTGGAGGGCAGAAGGGCTCTGCAGCAGGNGGTGGAGTCACCGTCCCTGGAGGTGTTCAAGGCACGTTTGGACGTGGCACTTGGTGCCATGGTCTAGTCTTGAGGTCTGTGGTAGTGGGTTGGACTTGATGATCTTTGAGGTCTCTTCCAACCTTGCTATACTGTGATACTGTGATATACTGTGATATACAGTGATATACTGTGATATACTGTGATACTGTGGATTGTTTTCAGGCAGTTTCCCAGTGCATAACAGTCTCTTCCATTCATCAATAAAGCTCAGTCAAAGTCAGGCTGAAGCTAAATATTGTCTGACTGAGTAACATCAGGACCAACTAATTTCAAACCCTGGAATGAAGTATAATGTAAAACTCTCTCCATCTCTGTCTTTATTTTCTCTTCAGTATTTTCTATCTTCAGTCTCTTCTATCTTACATTTATTGTCCAGAACTTACGGCATTTGGTTTTTTTTTTTCTAGATGAATTAAATCAGAAGCCAATTATAGCTTGTGAGCTACAGCATTTACTTATTTTTTTCTGAAGTATAAGATGTTGCCTTAACACAGTAATCTACAAAATAGCCATCATCTATAAAGGAATTGTTAATTCCTGTTTGCTAACTACAGATATTAATTCTGATAAATATCCATGTGTTTTGTTCAAAAAACATGAGAGGTCAGAGGTAAAGGATACTGACTCCTTCAATATCACAGTCCTCCTTCTTTCAAGGGGATTCCAGTTCAGCTGCTTTTACCATGACAACCACAAAAGGATCGAGGAGTTTGTCTCTCACATAGGTAAAAATTCTTCAAGTTCCCAGCCTGGCCCTTCATCTGGCCTCTGCTGACCTCCCATATCTAAATTAGTTCCTAGTAAGCCTTGAAATCTGTAAAGTACAGCAATTATTGCTTTGATGTAAAATGTAACTAACCAGCTGAAACTAGAAGACTTTTTTTTTTTTGGTCTGACATTTCCATTCTTATATAAAGTTTATATTTTTTTTTATTTACCAGGTTTCTTCCTATTTTGCTAACTGATTTTAAGTAGAACACCATTCTTTAAAACAGATGAACAAAAAACCCTCTTTTTTTTTTTTCCCCCTAAAGTAAAAACTTGAATAGCTGCATACTTTTTAAAAAAAATACTCTAAGATTTAACAGAAAAAGACACCAGAGACAGAATTTTCCATATTATGTACTCTGCAAAACTCTGGAAGAAAGTTCAATCTTTTTATACTTCCATAGTCCATACGAACACAGTACTGTTGTGATACTGTTTTGGTTTTTTTATCTGGTTGTTCATTGAATGGCCACACATCTTTGCATATTACCTGAATCAAAACTCGAAGTTTGAGAAGGCTTGAACTGATTTGGCTAAGAGATTATTTTCTTATGTATAATCTCTTTTACATTGCTTAACATCTGCAGTCAAACTACCTTCTAACTTCCTATGGATACAGAAAAATAGAAGAATTCCTTTTATTGTTATTTATAGATGTTAATTTTAATGGGTTAATTTTTTACTATTACACTAAGTAAATTTTTTAAATTGACCTCTGGCTTCTGGTTTATCTCCAACACACATCTGCAAGCTTCTCTTTATCCATGGTATTTTAAACCTTTTCCTGTTACTCCAGTCTGAAAACTCACTGAACAGTTCTGAAAAATCAGGGGAAAAAAAAAAAAAAAAAAAAAAAATTACAAGCAAGATTTTTTCTCCTGGACTACTAGCAGACTTTGTAATAAGATAACAGGGAAGGGAAGGAGCATTTTGCTCCTGCTTCACTCTTACTGAACACCACCAAGTACTTACTCAACTGTACTTTACCTTTCTATTAAGAAAGGGCTGTTCTAGGTTTGTATAGCAAGGTTTTACTATTGGGAGTCATACAGGGCTGGCCTCTGCAAAAAGCTGCTAAAAGCTTCTCACTTGTCCAACAGAACCGTTACTAGCTGGCTTCAAGATGGACCTGCCACCGTTCAAGGCTGAAACCATAAACATTAGTGGCGGTATCTCTGTGACAACATATTTAAGAAGGAATAAGAGATACTGCACAAGAGCAAGTGCAGCCAGAGAAAAGAATGAGAATGTCTGTGGGAAACAACTCTGCAGACACCAAGATCAGGTGAAGAATAGGGGAGGAGGAGGTACTGCAGTCACTGGACCAGAAATTTCCCTGAAACCTGTGGTGAGGCCCCCTGCAGCCTTTGGAAGTTAACAGTGAAGCAGATATCCATGTGCAACCCATGGAGAGCTGCACACTGGAGCAGGTGGATGTCTGAAGAGACTGTGACTCTGTGGAAAGCCCGTGCTGGAGACCATGGAAAGACCAGATTTGCTGGCAGGACTTGCACTTCATGGGGGACACATGCTGGAGCACTCTGTTTCTGAAGAACTGCACTCCATGGAAAACACATGCACTGGAGTGGTCATAAAGAGCTACAGCTGGTGGGAGGGACTCAAGTTGGAAAAGCTCATGGAGAACAGTCTGTTGTGGGAAGGACCTCACACTGGAGCAGTGGAAGAATGTGAGGAGTAACAGAAACAATGTGTGATGAATTGACCGCAACCCCCATTTCTCATCCAATTTGTGCTGTCCCACCTTGAGGCAGAGAAAATTAGGAGAAAAATAAAGCCTGAGAAGAAGGGAGGGGTGGGGGAAGATGTTTTCAACATTTGGTTTTATTTCTGATTGCCCTTCTTTAATTTGATTAAAAACACATTAAACTAATTTCCTCAAGTTGAGTTTGTTTTGCCTTTGATAGAGTGACTTTGGGTGGGCACCTGGTATTTAGCCAGAGTCAATCCACTGCAGGGATAAAAACACTTAGAAACAGTTTACTACAGCTTCATCAAATTTTAATAAATAGATAATACTAATTACTTTATAATCTACATAGAAGTATCAAAATATATTTATGAGTGCTCCTACAAATGTCTATATGAAAATATAAAAATAAACCTGATTAAGACCAGTTGTTATCTAGTGATATGCTATTGATGGACTGAATTCCAGAAGAGACTCGGGATTTTTTTGTTTTATTACAAATTGAGAAGTATTATCCAGCAAAACACTGTATATGAGGCTCTTGACAATGAAAAGCAAGATGATTTCAATCCAATCTCCTGCAAGTCTCATGGGACAGACATGGGTTCACAGTTTCTAAGAACAGAAAATGAAAGCTGAACACTGAACTGGGAGCTCAACATAGTAGTGCTGTGGTTAGCATACTCATTTGTATAATTCTGGTCTCAGACACAGTTTTTACAGATATACATATATATAGTGTTGTAAAGGTCAGAGATAGTTCTTTAAATATAAGTCAGAATCCATGACATTCATTGTTAGGGAACACTGAAATGGCAAAGTTTTCTATCTTACCCTTGTTCTTCCCCCATGCCCCACTCGTGGTGAACTGTTCTTTCAGCATTTCGCTTCAAAGTTGCTATTATAGAAAAAGATGTCAAAATTCTTCCCAAGTGTTGATTAAGGTGCCTAAGTGTTTGTTTAGACATAGACTTCTTAATAGTTAATTTATTTATTGATAGATGGTAATGTCCCTTGTCATTTGCTTCATCCTAACTAAAACAAATTAAGCTGGCAGCTGAAACAAAACAAAAATGTCTATATTGCTAGTTAGGTTAACAATATCTTAATTCCAGGAAAGGATTCTTCTGTTCTAAATGGGGGTTGTGGAAGAAGTAATTACATGCAAAGAATGTAACTAATGTTTGTTAGGTAAGAATATCTAAAGTGCTGATATTTACAATCTCTTCAAGGCTACTTTTCCTTTCTCCTCTCTAGAGTGATGCTATGACTCTGCCTTTTAAGTATATTCTCCAATTATATGAATCTCATATCCTGGTGTCCTGGAAGTTAATATTCAGCTTGCAGACATCCTGACCTTAGTTCATTTTATGAAACTAATGTTTTAGTATGTTCTAGAAGGAAACCAACAGTCAGTTTTCAGACTATTTAGGAGCAAACTATATTATATTTAGTACATTGAGTATGACCCCGTAACTGCACAGATTGTGCAGAGAAGTGATGCAGTCTCTATCTTTGGAGATGTTCAAGGGCTGTATGAACAAGGTCCTCAGCCACTGGTTCTAGGAGGACCTGCTGAAGCAGACAACTTCCAGAGGCACTTTTTCGAGAAATTAAATCTTGTCTCTCTTGTACACATGAATCAACAAAGATAAGAAAATGCTTTTGCTCCCTCAAGACAACAGCTGCTCAGATGGTTTGCCTAAATGCCCTGGGATGTGTATTGAAGTGTGAGAGGTGGAGTGGCAAGGGGTGAAAGCCCACTGCTGACACCTGACCTCTGCAGACACAAGGACTCCCGGAATGTGCAACAATTGTTGCAAACAATCTGCCTCGATGGGTCAGCTCTGCCCACTGATAGCACACCTGGCAGTCGTTTACGCATTAATGTGACTAGGGTGGACAGGGGAAGCTGTGAAAAACTAAATAAAAGACACTGGGCCTATACAAGAGTGAGTGAGAGTGAGTGTGTGAGAGGAAACATCACCATGGTACCACGGTAGCCCAGAAGCCCTCCTCCACCACCACCAACCATGCCGTGCCCTAGGTTTTGCCTGCTGTAAGAAGAAAAGATTAACTCCTGGAGAAGACAGAACTCCACTGAAGACATCACTCACTGGAAACATCCCTGGATAACACAAATTGAAAAGGACTTGGACTTAGGAAACCCTTTGTCTCCCCTCCTCTGGCCGATGGTAGTATAATCCCTTTCCCGCTCCTCATTCTCTCTGTTTTTCCCTCTCTCTCTCTCCCCATCTCTCTTTTTCCTCTGTTCCATTCACCTTATAATAAATAATAACAAATAGTCTCTCTTTTGATATTTAGTCTTACTTGTACCTTAATTCCACAACACAGAAATATATAAGAACAAATCTCTCTCCTCTGGACCAAGATAGTCTTCAAACCTTGACNCAAACAATCTGCCTCGATGGGTCAGCTCTGCCCACTGATAGCACACCTGGCAGTCGTTTACGCATTAATGTGACTAGGGTGGACAGGGGAAGCTGTGAAAAACGAAATAAAAGACACTGGGCCTATACAAGAGTGAGTGAGAGTGAGTGTGTGAGAGGAAACATCACCATGGTACCACGGTAGCCCAGAAGCCCTCCTCCACCACCACCAACCATGCCGTGCCCTAGGTTTTGCCTGCTGTAAGAAGAAAAGATTAACTCCTGGAGAAGACAGAACTCCACTGAAGACATCACTCACTGGAAACATCCCTGGATAACACAAATTGAAAAGGACTTGGACTTAGGAAACCCTTTGTCTCCCCTCCTCTGGCCGATGGTAGTATAATCCCTTTCCCGCTCCTCATTCTCTCTGTTTTTCCCTCTCTCTCTCTCCCCATCTCTCTTTTTCCTCTGTTCCATTCACCTTATAAGAAATAATAACAAATAGTCTCGCTTTTGATATGTAGTCTTACTTGTACCTTAATTCCACAACACAGAAATATATAAGAACAAATCTCTCTCCTCTGGACCAAGATAGTCTTCAAACCTTGACCATTTTGTGATTCCGTGATTCTAAGTTAGGCTGTGAACCAAGAACTATACTCCTAGAAATGAGGAGATGAGGAGTGAGATACTACCAAATGTAAAAGTGGGAAAGATTAAGGAGAGGCTGGGCAACTAAACATTATCTATTTCAGTTAGATAACTCAGAGTCAAAGGGAGCATAAAATCTTAGATATATCTCCAGGAGCTAAATATCTGGAGTTTACCCTTCCCACCTTCAGTAGCTGAGATATTATGAGATTCTAGTTGCCTACTGGTATGTAACAATGAATTGGATGATTGAGAAATATTAGTAATCCTCAAATCACAAATTCGCGTACTAGAACTTCCACATACTAAATCCCTCGTTGGATTCAGACAGAAGCGAGTATCACACAGCAAGAACACACTGAAACAATAAAGATAAAACAAGTAAAACAAGCAAAGAATATATATTGCATATGTGTGGCTGTCTTAGAAAGTGCTGAGTAGCTAGAGAAAATCAATAGCTGCTAGAGAAAAGGTTATCACTTCATTATATAAAAACTGTAAAATTGCTGATATGTATGATTATCTATGTGGTAACAATATTTTTTCTTGAATTTTTATGTGATCAAACCTTGCTTGCAGGAAAGTTTTTAGAGATACAAGCTAACATGATTATGACTACAAAACTGTATCCATTCCAGTCTTAACATATGAGCATCTTGAAAGGAAAGGAGAGAGGTTTTTAGCTAAATTAGTAAATAAATAAACAAAGCACACAGTCACTTTGTAAAAAGGCAGGAACAAATGTGCATGAAAAGCCATCCTACTCAAAATTATATCTATTAATATTTTGAGATAGCATATTGCTTAGTTATCATAAAATTGTAGAATCATAGAGTCATAGAATGATAGGGGTTAGAAGGGACTTTCAGACATTGTTGCGTCCAACTCTCCTGCAAAACAGGACCACTTATGATAGATCACACAGGCACATGTCACAGAATCACAAATGTCAGGAGCTGGAACAGACATCGAAAGATCATCTAGTCCAACCCCTTGCCAAACAGGACCACCTATACTAGATCACACAGGAATGCATCCAGGCACGTTCTGAGTATCTCCAGAGAGGCAGACTCCACAATGCCCCTGGACAGCCTGTTCCAGTGTTCTGTCACCCTCATAGCAAAAAAATTCCTCCTTATGTTTACATGGAACTTCCTGTGCCTCAACTTCCACCCATTGCCCCTTATCTTTTCACTGCCTATCACCAAGAGGAGCCTGGCTCCATCCTCTTTGCACTCACCCTTTACATATATATAAATATTAGTCACATAGGAATGCATCCAGGTGGGTTTCAAACACCTCCAGAGAAGGAGACTCCACAACCTCTCTGGGCATCTTGTTCCGGTTCACTCTTCACCCTCACTGTAAAGACACTTTTTCTCATGTTGAGATGGAATTTACTGTGACTGAGTTTACGTCCATTCCCCCTGTGCTATCACTGCGGACCACTGAAAAAGTACTGGCTCCATCCTCATAACAGCTACCCTTCAGATATTTGTAGACATTGACAAGGTTCCCTCTCAGCCTTCTCTTTTCCAGATTAAACAGCTCCAGGAGTCTCAGCCTGTAAAAGAGATGATCCAGTCCCTTAATTATCCTCATAGTTCTCTGATGAACTCTTTTCAGTAGTTTCCTGTCCCTCTTGATCCTGTCGCTTAGAACTGTACTCAATATTCCAGATGTGATCTAACTAGGGATGAGTAGACGGGGAGGAGAATCTCCCCTGACTTGATGGACACAGTCTTTTAGTGCACCCAAGTATACTACTCACTGCCTTGGCCACCAGGAAATATTGCTGTCCCATGGATAACTTATTACCATCTAGAACTCCAGGGTCCCTCTCTATGGAGCTACTCTCCACCAGGTCAATCTCTAATCTCTACTGGTGCATGGTGTTATTACTGCCCAATTAGCATTATTTAACTTCATTAGGTTCATCTTTGCCCAGTTATCCAATCTGTCCAGGTCATACTGAAGAGCAGCAGAGTCTTCCAGTATGTCATATATTCCTTCCTAGTTTTGTAATCAACAAATTTGCTGAAGGTACACTTCATCCCTTCATTAAGGTTGTTGATGAATATGCTGAACAAGATTGGACCCAGAACTGATCTCTGGGGAACACTACTAAATACAGGTCTCCAGCTGGACCATGACCCTCTATGAGTTGTAATGAAAAGACTACAAGACATATAGATAGATCATATCAAGAAGATGTACAAAATTCATACAAAGGTGTTAGGGAAAAAAAAAAAAAGAAAAAGAGAAGACAGATGTGCTGTGTTTTTCAAAATATTTTTCTATCTTTCCAAAGTACAGACTTTTATATATATATGTATATATAAAAGTAAAAGGGTAAAAGTAAGGACTGGGAGACTGCAGATCTGCCTACTATAGTAGAGTTCAAGAGCTCCTAAGGAATCTGAACGTGCACAAGTCCATGGGGCCTCACGAGATCCACCCACGGGTCCTGAGGGAACTGGCAGATGAAGTTGCCAAACCACTGTCCATCATATTTGAAAGGTCCTGGCAGACTGCTGAAGTTCCTACTGACTGGAGAAGGACAAACATAATACCCATCTTCAAGAAGGGAAAAAAGGTCAACCCTGAAAACTACAGACCAGTCGGCCTCACCTCTGTGCCTGGCAAGATCATGGAGCAGATCCTGCTGAAAGCTCTGCTAAGGCAAATGGAAAACAAAGCAGAGGTGATTGATGGTAACCAGCAATGGCTTCACCAAGGGCAGATCTTGCCTGACAAANTGGAAGTGTTAGAGCAGGTCCAGAGGAGGGCCACAAAGATGATCAGAGAGGCTGCAGCAGCTCTCCTATGAGGACAGACTGAGAGAGTTGAGGTTCTTTAGCCTGGAGAAGAGAAGGTTTTGAGGAGACCTTCTAGAAGCCTTCCAGTATCTGAAGGGGGCCTACAGGAAGGCTGGGGAGGGACTACTTATAAGGTCTTGCAATGACAGGACTAGGGGCAATGGGTTTAAACTGGCAGAGGGAAGATTTAGACTAGATGTCAGGAGGAATTTCTTCTTTCCAGTGAGGGTGGTGAGACACTGGAACAGGTTGCCCAGGGAGTTTGTGGATGCTCCCTCCCTGGAGGTGTTCAAGGCCAAGTTGGATGAGGCCTTGAGTAACCTATGCTAGTGGGAGGTGTCCCTGCCTATGGCAAGGGGTTGGAACTAGATGATCCTTGAGGTCTCCTTCCAACCTTACCTTTCTATGATTCTATGATTATATATATATATAAATTATATAATTTTTTTTCTGTAATTTTCAGTTGTCTTTCCTGAAATAATTTATTCTCAGTGAAAATATAATTATAAACACACTTTGGATTACTTTTCCAGTTCTACTTGTTTATAGAAAGGCACAAAACAACCTAGTACCCATATTAATAATGTACCCTAGAACCAGCATCTTCAAAATCTTAGCCACTTATGGAAAGCTGATGGGAGGCTTCTTGGGCTCCTATAGTAGAGGTGAAATGCAGAAATAAAATAAGAAATAATTCTTTAAAAAATTCACACACCCTGGAGTAGTTAATTACAAAAAAAAAAAAATCTTTGTTTCAGATCCCGTAAAAAAACTCTGAATAGCAGGAACTTGTTGGAATACTGGACTTGTTGGAATAAAAATTAGCTGGAAAATGAACTGTTAAGTGACAATATATTGAGTTGAAGTAATATTGTAATTAAAAAAAAATTAGAATTACTAAGTGCCAGCGATAGCAACATTAGAATTTAATACCTTTTCTTAAAAAATACATGAAATAGAAAAGCATAAAATGTCTTCAGGTCTTCAAGGTCTAAATATCTTTTCCCTAGTGATTCTAGTAAGTCCCCTTATTTAACATCTACAACAGATAATATGGTTGCTGTACTAAGAAAATACTTCATATAATTGTTTTTATTGATAATCACATATTAAAGTACTAATAGTTTACAGTAACTTTTTTTGGTTTGTTTTGTTTTTTTTCTATTCATGATTAGCAGGGTAATGTGTCAAGTTAACTCAGGGAAATCCCAAATGTTAACCAGAACCTTTGAACAAGGCAATATTTAAAAGTAATGAAATTTGTTCATCCAAAAACTATGAACAAAATAGAGCCTGTTTGCAGGAATTAAAATCATAGAATCATAGAATCAGCTACGTTGGAAGAGACCTCCAAGATCAGCCAGTCCAATCTATCACCTAGCCCTATTCAATCAACTAGACCACGGCACTAAGTGCCCCATCCAGTCTTTTCTTGAACACTTCCAGGCACGGTGACTCCACCACCTCCCTGGGCAGCCCATTCCAATGGCAAATCACTCTCTCTGTGAAGAATTTCCTCCTAATATCCATCCTATACCTCACCTGGCACAACTTGAGACTAACAACAAATAAACAATCAAACAACAAACAAGCTACAAACCCCAATCGACTATCTTTCCACAGCTTAATGTGAGTTTCTCATTTGTTTCTAGTAGAGACAAAGACTAGATGAGGAAACCAGCTTTTCCATGCCTGAAGAACAGAACAAGAAACACTGTTTATGCATTTGATGTATCTACCTTTGTCATTTATTTCTTGTGTTTCCTAAACAGGAATTACCTACTTATTCTAAAGTTCAGCTGCCTTGTCTGTGGCAAAGAGCTCAGTGCACACTATCTGACTGGAAAGTTGTGCTGAATTCATATTCAAGAATTAAGGCCTTCAAATGTGAGTACCACTATAAAGAGAGATTGAGGGGTTGCTTAATATAATAATAATAATAATTATTATTATTATTATTATTATTATTATCATCATTATTATAATTATCATTATTATTATCATCATTATTATTGTTGATGCTATTTTATTACTATTATTCAATTCTAATTTCCTGTAATAATATGAAAGTTAATTTTGCTCATGTGTCCTCTACTTCTGTTTGTTTGTTTGTTTGTTTATCTGTCTTTTGGTTGTTTTTTTGTTTTTTTTTTTAATAGTGTTTTTTTTTATTTCCCCAGAAACAAAAGGGGAAGGGCACAAATATATAGATTTACAACTACATGAAAGGAGGTTGTAGCCAAGTGAGGGTTGGTCTCTTCTCCCAGGCATCAGTGATAGAACAAGAGGACACAGCCTCAAGCTGCACCAGGGGAAGTTTAGGCTGGGTGTTAGGAACAAGTTCTTCACAGAAAGACTGATTTCCCATTGGAACAGGTCACCCAGGGACGGTGACTCCACCACCTTCATGTTTAGAAGAAGGCTGGATGGGGCACTTAGTGCCATGGCTTTGTTAATTAGAAGGGTTAGGCAATAGGTTGGACTCAATGATCTCAGAGGTCTTTTCCAACCCGGTTAATTCTGTGATTCTGTGATTAATATTATTTTCATTTGCTGTCTTCTTTCTTGGTTTGGCCAGTTTTGTCATAAAATCAACCTCGTTCAAATTATTTTCTTTTTATTTTGTTTTTATTTTGTGAAACAGGTTGCTCAAATTGTGGAGTCCCCTTCTCTGGAGACATTCAAAACCTGCCTGGATATATTCCTGTGCAACTTGATCTAGATGTACCTGCATTAGAAGGGGGATTGGGCTCAATGGCCTCCAGAGATTGCTTCCAACACCTACCATTCTGTAACTCTATGATTCCGTGATCTTGTAAATGGATATACCTTGTAAGGTGAATGTTCAGCATGTATTTTAGTGAAAGCATTTTCTTGTAAGTCACACTGATCATTTCCCTCATCTGAAAGTGTTTTGTAAATTCTCTCCTCACAAAACCATGGTTTTGGCAACCAAATGTACTGATTATAACTTTCACCCCGTGGTTTTCTTATATCACTATTTATTTTGTAGGCACTTGTACTAAAAAGTATAGCTCCTCTTAGATTAACCAAAGCATGTCTTTTCACAATGAAGTTGATAGGGATGAAGTGCAAACAGTTTGATGTGACAGTTTGGGAGTTCCCCACCCCCCAACACTTTGTAAAATGAACCAGACTAGAACTCAACTGGCTGGAAGTTAAGGAATGAAACTCTATTTACAGCTCAGCACAATGTACAAGCAGAGATATACACTATATACAGGAATATTTACAGAAATATACAAGGTAAAGATAATACAGAAACACAACACCCCTCCCAGAAATCAGAGACCCCAGGAGGGGCTCCCAACCACCCTTCCACCTTCTCCCCACCCCTATACCTTACCCCAAGGTTTGCCTTATGCACAAGGTGAGCTTGGAGGATAGGCCAGGGGGGGTTAGAAGAAAAGTGGTTAGTGAGGTTACTCAGCAGAGAGGAGAAACCAGAAGCTAGACCGACCGAGAAGCTGTGCCCCAGAGACTGTGTTATCTATATTTTGAGTACTTATTCTTAAACATCTCAGCAAGCCTATGAGTGAAGTAGACATCACCATTGTCTCCTTTTCACAGCCTATAGTATAATTTTCTCCATTAAAATATTCCAATTAGCCTCAAACCAGCACAGTTTGATAGAAAAGTAACATTTCTTTGTAAATTACTGTATGAAGTATAGAATCGCAATTTTTTTAGTAGAGAGAATTTTTTTTTTAATTTATGCAATAAGGTAATTCTAAAATTAATTCTACCAGGTATATTTTTCTATTTTCTTTTGAAAGACTTTCCAGATAGAGAAATAATGCTTCATGTTAGTTCTGCTACATTTATCTTTATTCGTTAGCTGTATGCTTTCAGCTTAGTATGGGAGTTGGGGTTTTTTTCATTCTTAGAAAGTGCTCTCAATCCAATTGGACTTAATAATAGCAATATGCAAGTCTCTTCTCTTTGATGTAAAGTTAGACATACTCGATTAGTCATCTTTTTGTAGTAAATTTGCCTACAAAATCCTTAACCATAGGCTACAAGTGAAAATCATCCAATGTTGGTTCCACAAATTTTGCAGTTATAGCCACAACTGATTTCTGAAAGGTATCATAGCATTTAAGATAGAAGTAGAAGGAAGTGTTCTTTTCTTATTAGACTGACAGTTGATGTTTACAGATAAAATAATAACTGATAGGTTGGAGGGCATGGATTTTCCCATAATCACTGACAGATGACTGCTTCTTTCACATAAAGGGTCCTCAGATATAAATTGCTATTTTTACAAAAACTCTTATACTACCTATCTGTGCTGAAATGGTCTTTGCTTAAAATTTGGCTGAATCCTCAGGACTGCTGCTGTGCAAAGGCCTGGTAAGAGTCACCAGCTCTGCTCCATTTGCTCTTGGAAAAAAATGAGATGCATAAATACAGAAGCACTGATTACAGAACAACTCAGAGGAAGGATTCCCCTGCTGAGTCAACATCAGATGCTAATAGATAGCCTAAATTTGCCACGTCTGTTGTCTGTTTTACCATTTGCTCCACACTGCTCACTATTGGTTTTGAAACTTGAAGCACTGTCTTGAAAATACAGATGCACTTTGTACCATCACATTGATGGTATTTCCCTATGTATACCATTAATACAAACTAGTTGGTATATTTCTCAACTAAAACCAACTTAAGGGTATCCTGATTATTCTGTAAGCAGTGTTGGTCCTCAGGAAAGATTAAGAACAGCCCAACAGTTCCATGTAGTGATACTGCATGGAGGTGTTGGGTAGGAGTACTCTGGCTCATCTTTCTGTCTTGACCAAGGTGTCTCCACTGAGAGTGGTTGAAAATGTCACAAGCATAATTTTGGATGGGGAGACTGAGTGGAAAGTAATAGTCAATTTTACAATTTAAAAATGTTTTAAAAAGCAAGAACAGTGGTGATGGTGGAAATGGTAGTAATAATAGCAGTAGAATATTTTCTTCTGAAGAGAACAACATGATTCATGAAAGACTGATTTATAACAGAGTATCTCAATATCATTGGTATGAAATTATTGCCAACATTTGGAATGGAAGAGGCAAAATATAGCCACATTAAAAAGATGCCTTTCTAAAGTATATTTCATCATTCTCTCAATGTGTTCGTTCTAAATTTCTATCATGTAGAATAAGGAGTTTCTACTTAATATAATTTAATCACTCCAATAAATTGTTGAACAACAATGAAGATGTGAAGACACTTTTAAAAATGTCTATTCTCCTCCAAGCTGGTTTGATGCTAGAGTATCTATTCAGCAGAATCATATGCCATAGCCTACTACTTATACACAATTTATTAATGTGAAAATCTTATATTAACAAGAATTGAAAGCAGTTAATGAGTAAGACTATTCTGGCAAGACTTACAAAGTATATAGTATAATAGATCTGAGTAAATCATTGTTGGTGCTCATTCAGGAAAGTTATGGGTTTTTTTCTCTTCTTTCCTGTGGGTGAAGAGTTCACTTCCATATAAAAATAAAGCAAACAAAATAGAATAAGTTTTTCTTTACTGTTATAACTCTGAATAGTATATCTATGTCTAAACTACAACAAATTTATTTAAATTATAAAACCGTATCCAACTTATAGTAAACATAATTTTTACATTCCCTCATTTCTTATTCTAACTACTGTTGATACTTCTCTCTGTGACTCTTGAGATGCTTCTACTTAGTGCATTTCCTACCTCATCCTTTAATTTTCCTAACACTAATCCAAACGCATAAACACAGAAGGCAAACGAAGGTTCACCAAACCCCTTGTGCACTCATGCTGCCAAGTTTTCCACAGCTCTACTTAAGACTCACATATGTGATCACTCACTTTGAACAAGCTAAAATCACAGCAACCAAGGAATTTTCACCAGTTTAGAACAAAGCCTGCTTCTTTCACTTGAGCCAAAGCTATTGGCAAAGAACACAAAATGCTGGATTGGCAACTCAGCATGGATTTAATCCAGAATTCAATTTGAAGCTCTATTACCTACAAGCCTTAGCCTCCATACCAATTGAGGAAATGCCTACTGCTTTTGATAACATAAAAGACCAAATCCCAGTGGAATTACATAAAGTTGTGCCATGGCTCAAGTACAGTTATGCTAATGGAAGACTCTTACACTTTTTCTTTAATAGAACAATTAGGAGTTGATAAACCCACTGTTCTCCCCCAAATTTTCACTGATGCAGTACAGTGGAAATTTCCCATGGACATCCTGAATATATAGAACTTCTGCTTTTGTTTGAGCTTTGAGACAAAATCAGCATGATTCAGTGACTAAGATGGGTATCACTCAGGTATTCTGACTTCACAAACTACTAATTTTGTTAGTTTTGTGTACACCACCAAGGCCTGGCTTTTGCAGCAGGTGATGATATAAACCTCTCACCCTTGTAAACACTGCACTCTTGGACTACTATGTTTATCACTGTGTCTTTAAAAGCAAGCAGTTCTTCAGAAAACAACTATGACTGATAACTTGTCCATACTCCCTGTATTTTTTTTTCCCTGGAATATTTAAGGGTATAATTTAATTTTCTTTTACCCCATCTTCACTTCACATATGCACCAGCACGAGTGCAATTGAAACAGGACTTAATATACTCAAATAAGAGTAGTCAAGTTATATTCTTGACTTGTTTACAAATATTAGGATACCTAGCACAAACATGGGGTGTTTAGTATTATAATACTAAATGATACTATAGTAAATGATAAGCAGCAAATGTATCGCACAGATATTCATCAATTCTTTGTCGAAGGGAACAAATAATGAGTTTAGTTTGCTTTAGAAAGAAGTTGTATAAAAATTAGGAAATCTCAAAATAATACCACATGCCTGGAGGCATGAAAGAGTTTGAAATTAGTTAATTTTCTAGAGGAAAGAAGAATACCATACCATTTTAATATCAGTACTTGGTTAAACTATTGCCACCACTCACTATGTCTGCTAAGTTGGGTAGATAAGAGTAGTCCTGGGAGAAGTCCTTGCCAGCCAAGATGTTAAGTTGGAAATTTTTTCAGAATTATTTGCCTTGTCCACTTCATCATAGGACCTTTGACAGCATTCCAGGTAGAGATAGCTCCCTAAAGCATGGGAGTACAACTGTTATGTCCACACATAGTCTGACGATTTAGGGGCACTGAGGAAGTTATCTTGTACAATTTGTTTTCTAGATTTTGGGGGATGTGGTAATATATCACCTTAGGTGATATCTCTAACCACATGGAACATCTCTATCCATGGAAGGGACAAATATTTTTACTAATAACCTTGCAGAAGTTCTAATGGCAGGACTGCTTGACATAGTGTAGCATAGAGTAGTGACGTGTTGACATACAAAACTTGGCTCCTCTTACTGTTTACATTTTTTGAAATTCTGGACTTCACTCCTACTACCTTTTTGTTTTTCATACCTGCATCTGTCTCCCATATCACCTGAAAAGGTCAGTGTGCCCATGTAGGAGAGACTTTGAACCACTAAGGTGTATGCTAGGGTTATAAAAATCTGTTGCTTCATTTTCCGTGCTGCAAGTGGAGATGCTTTTTCAGCTTTTGGGTAAATATTATCTTTGGTTGATGTGGGAAGAAAGATCCACTTCAACTGCTCTTGTCACTTATAGCTGTGTTCATAGACCACAAACTTGAATGAAGAGATAAAATAGACTTTTCGATGTATCCCCTTTTTTTCATATGCTCTTAAATTGCACCTCTGACTTTGTTGCAGAAAGGTTTGAATAAAATGAAAATTTATGTGTTTGTTTTGAACTTAAAGATAGAATGCTTTTAACATAAATATGTCCCTTTTCGTGTGTGTTTTTTTTAATGTTACCGATATTGACAACACTTCATGCACGCTTTTAATAAGAAAAGGGAAATCAATCGAGTCCAAATTCTTAGCTGTTATGATTTTATGTCCAAACTACTTTTGCTGAAGTAGAAAGTACATAGTTCTTTTTTGAGTATTCTGCATATATTTCTCTCTTTTGACAATTTTGCCTCCCTGTAAAGTTCAAACTACTTTCAAAAATGTCTGTTGCCCACAGCTGAACAATAAAAATCCTAACATCCTGTAACTTTCTGGTTTTGGCTGAGGTCAAATATTTTAAAACTAAATATTAAACAAAAGCCAGTGAACAAGTATTTTTTTTTCCCCGGGAAAGATAAAGTTTCCTTCCCCAAAGAAGTCCAGTCTAAAAATTATAGATTGTACCTTTAACTATTTTATTCATATTGATACACTGCAGTTGAGATACTACATTAGCATATATTATTAAAAAATGCCTCTGTTTAAGCATAGACATGAAGTAGTTCATCTTAATCCTTCTGCTTGAGTACATATTTCATCATAAAAAGTTGACATGTTGCATGAGCTTGGAAATCTCAAAGACATTTTGCATTCAGTAGAATTGTAGTTCAGTTTACATTTTAAGTGCATGTATAGCACTGAAACAGAGAATCTGAGCCCACATCTTACACATATGAATAAATAATGTTAAAGCTAATAAGATCTTTGAGAGAAAATTATGATTGTCTTTAATCACTAACCTTAAGCAGCAGCAGACCATATTATCAAACACCTTCATTTCTTATAAAACTATCTATCACACACAATATAGACCTGATGAAAAGGAAGGTGGAAGTAATCAGGACAGAATGCCAATTACCTCATTACTTGTCATAGCACATTGTAACTGGAAATTGCTTCTTTCAGGTTCTGTTTGCTCAGGCAATTACAATAAACTCTCTGCTTGACATGTTGTTTGCACAGATGTAGTGCATTAATAAACATGAGGGCTAATCTGAATTATTGAACCATCCGCAATAATTCCAACAAAGGATTTATAATAAGTCCAAGAAAGCTGAGGTATCACTGGAATTCCCTGTAAGCAACACTGACATACTTTATCACATGTAAAATCCTCAAATTTAATGTACAGTACTGGAATATGTCCCATAGGTATTTTATATTTTCTAGTACTCTAAGCCTTCAGCAACTTCTATTATGAAAGAGACTCAACACTGCTAAGGGAAATGGCAATATCACAGACTCACTGGAAAATTACTTTATTTGTCGTATGTTTTACACACCTTTCACACCCATATTACTGCAATTTGTCTCCCCACCCCCTAATTTTACTAAAAAATAATATGCTACACAGGAAAACATGAAATGTTCTACATTAAATGTTACATATTGTCAAACAGATAGAACTCTAATGATTATGACATGAATAGAATATCTATTTATTTATTCCCTAAAAGTCTGGCCAGAGAAAATTATCTCCATAATATGCTCTAAACAGAATAGAAGTTGGAGTACAGGAGAGAAACCTACAGTTTAGTAGGGAATTATTATTCCACCCAGGTCAGTAATGCTAAATTTTTTTTTCAAGTACTATAGAACATTGAAAGTGCACTGGGAAATTTTCTAATTTGAACAGCCTCTGTAGAGATTATTTAATACCTGTTTATCCAGTTCTCAGAGTTTTGTCCTCATTTTTCCCATGCGATTGGAACGTTATATCTGCAGTTTTGATCTGAGGAGAGGGACGTGGTCCTGTTTACCTCTGCCATACAATGAGATCCAAGCTTAATCTAATGATCACACTTGTCTGCCCATTTCTTTGTTTTAAATTTGTTTATTTAATTTGTTTTTTTTTACATTAAATCTGCTTACAGAAAACACCAAACAAATAATTTTCTCTGTTTCTAAAGTCCACATCTGGGTAAGACCTCTACATTTGCCAGGCCATCCATAGAGGACTCAAACTGCTGATTTTTGTCAGCTGTTTTTCATTGGTCCTAGAAGTTTGAAGTTGCATGAAAAGAAGGCGAGAGGGACTGAAACAGACAGCACCAGGTGCACATACTCCTGCACTTGCTGACAGCAAGTCTGATGCATCATAATGAGCTTTTTGCAGTAGGACAACAGTAGTGATTCGCGATTCTTAAACTGCTCTGGTTCTGATCCACTTAAGACATTAACAAGCTTATAGTGGATTACCCAGGACAGTTGATGTGGTGGGAGTTTACAAGCTCGGAATGAAGTCAGAGCATCTGAGACCGAATGTGTTTAAAACATAAGATAAACTTGATGGAGTCATTATTCATTTCTGCGGACTACCCTCTGTGATGAGGATTCCCCCAAAGAGCAGTAAGGACCACCTGGGATTTTGGTGGTGGGAAAAGAAGTCCCAAGGGATGATACTTCAAACCTACCTATGGGTACAGATGAAAAACATTCTTTTCAGTCTGTAGGAGTTTTCATATCACATCCAGAAACTAGTGTTAATAAAAAAGTAGCCTTGTGCTTAATTAAACATACTTCATTCCCATATGTTGTACAGTGAACTTTAATGTAAGGCTGAAAAGTGGATGCAAGTTTCTTATTAGTATTCATATTATAATTTAATATATACCCTCACTGGCTGTCATGTCAAATACTATTTTCATGTAGAAGTGAAAATACTTCTTCAAGGAACTTCTAAATCCCAATGTCTCCTCTTTAGGCCTCATATTGATGTTCATGTAGTTCACAAGGAGCCAAAACTTGGTAGTGAACTGACAAAGTAACAAATAACAGGGTGGTGATGCCTGTGAAATGCATGAGATTCAGGCCATAATTTGATAATTCCAAGACTGCATTTTGTAACTTTAAATAAATGGAAATGCACTTACATGATGGAAGGCACTGATCTAGCATATACTCAATTTTCTTGCAGAAATTTGTTCCAAATACACTGACAGGTTAACTTTGAACCATAGAGTTTATGCAATGGCAATGTGACCATGTGCCCACAGCTGATTTGGATCAAATCTGTACTTCAAATGATTAATATGTTATAGAAGCATCACAACTCCACAGTGATATTTTTCTGCACCATCTTCATATGTGAGGCACTGATGTTAAAATCAAACACCCTAAACCTATCTAAACTAGTGGACATGGGAGTAATTTCGAGTTTTCAGATTCTGAGAGATATTCTTCTCCCTGTCACAGTAAGACACAGGCTCGATGTCTGCCACTCTTTCACCCCTCCCCACTTGACTGGTGTCCATGGCATACACAAACTAGGTGAAACTCAACTATGTAGAATCGTGTTTGATAGAGGCCCCCAAACAGGATCACTGAGGGATGAGGTGTTAAAGACACATCGTCATGACCCATATCCATAAATTCATGTGAACACAGACTCTGAAGCTTAGCATTAAAAGTCAAGAACAAATTTGGCAGAAGACAAAATCCCATTTCTATGTAACATTCCAACATCTTATGTCTGATACCCATCAAAATAAATCAAACCTTCAATCATGTTTGTGAACGTGGAATTGTATCAGATGTCCATTTAATGATCAGGATATGAACTTTCTGAGCTGTGAGATGCATTTTAGGTTTTTTTTATTTTCATATCTTATTGGGAACTTGAACTGACCAAATTGGGTCCAATTTCCTGATTTTTTCAGATATAGTGATTTGTTTCATCTAACCACTCTGGATTCATACAGAATAAGGTCTTGAATCTAAGCTTCCCTTATGACAAGCTGGAAAGCATAATCTTTGTACTGTAGAAAACAAAACAAAGCAAAACAAAACCAAAACAACAACAAACAAAAGAAACACAACACAAACAGAAGAAAGATATATCTCTTTTTAAAGAATATTTCCCAAAGATAGAGGTCTCTTACTGTATGTCTAATGTTTGGCAGCACAGATGTTTTTAAACACATGAAATATTGTCCAAAACCTTTATTCTTTATGTTATACTAGTTTTCTGGGGGCATTAGGAACAGCACTTACACGGTGAAAATCAGTTACTTTGTTTCAAGTCCTTGAGAAACAAGCTGTACTATTTCTGTGCTTGAAACAGACAACTTCATTCTCTATGTGCCTGACCCATGCAGGAAACATTGGAAATACTGGAAATGAAGTTGTGAAGTTGTTCAAGAGAGAAGCAGCCTGAGATAAAACAGTGATACTTTTTTGTTGTTTGTTTGTTTTTGTTTGTTTGTTTGTTTGTTTAAGAAAATATCTTGAAAAGTATAAGGTAGAAAATGCAGAACATGCTCTAACAGAGGTAGAATTAAATCACTGAAAATACAAATGATTTCTACTGCCTACAATGCAACCAAGAAACCTTTCCAACAGAATGTTACACTTGGTCATTGAGAGACTCCTGACTCTTAGGAGCTGGCCTTGTTTAACCAGTAATGTTTGCTGGAAAAATGAAAGTTGATTCTATCCTGGAATATGTTTCACACCTACCAGAACTTTTGTTGTTCTTTTTATACAACATAAGAAACAATACACTGCTATATAAGAACGAGTCTTTGTATTTAAAGTAGATTGTATTACTTAATGATGAGGACAAAATAAATCTTAAATTTAAGATTTGGTCATTATTTTCAACAGGACTCTTCATCATATTCTTAGTGGCGTGGGCTTTTCGAAATTGACATTTACTCCAGGACTTCAGGCAGAGCAGGACAGGTTGCTCTGTGTTGTGTGGCTGAAAGATGATATTTCAAGTACTTTTTGATAAAAGACAAAGTTTAGAAAGTTTATTTCATGTCACAATTCACAAATGAATCCCTCAACTGGATTGATCCACTCTGAAATCCTAGATGATTACTTTCATCATCCCTTTACGGACTTTCTTTGTAGTTCTTATTCTATTATCATCAAAAGTTGTTCCTGCTCAGCATCTAAGATCTGACTAGGCTCCATGTACGTTTGCATATACACTGATTTGCACAAAACCCCTGGGGAAGAAGATTTCTCAACTCCTGGTAATTCATATCCCAAGTTTCTACTTCCTGCAGATGCTCAATTGTGTTATTTTATGCTTGACTAAAATTTGAGAGAATTAGTGAAAAAGAATCACCTTTTGATGTCATATGTTGCTCATCTTTAAAAACAATATTGACATTCTATGTGTAAAATATAGTAATGCACATTAAATTACTTCTCATCAATATGAGTATAATACAGATTTTTAGATATTTCTTCAGGTTTTTCACATTGAAAAAAGTGTGGTATCAAACTATTTTTATAAAGGCAGAATAATAATGAATCAAGCAATGTTTGAGCTGGGGTTGTTTAGCATGGAGAAAAGGAGGCTCAGGGGTGACGTCATTGCTGTCTACAACTATCTGAAAAAAGGTTGTAGCCAGGTGGGGGTCAGTCTCTTCTCCCAGGCAACCAGCCACAGAATGAGGGGACACAATCTCAAGTTGTGCCAGGGGAGGTCTAACCTGGATATTAGGAGGAAGTTCTTCACAGAGAGAGTGATTTGCCATTGGAATGGGCTGCCCAGGGAGGTGGTGGAGTCACCATCCCTGGAGGTGTTCAAAAGACTGGATGGGGCACTTAGTGCCATGGTCTAGTTGATTGGATAGGGCTGGGTGGTAGATTGGACTGTATGATTCTGGAGGTCTCTTCCAATCTGGATGATTCTATGATTCTATGATTCAATGTTCTGTCTTGAATAGAGTGAAGAATAGCAACCAAGCCAATTGGTTATTCTCAGGTCTGAAATGAACATTGTGGTAAAGACAAATCTATCCAAGACAGTATTCAACCTTCTGATTTGATGTAGAAGTTGTCAAATTTCTGTGGTTCATATAAGACACTTCTTTCAGCCTCCAAAATGAAAACAGTGCTGTGTAATTTGTAATGCATGGTGGTCATCATCAAGTGATTTGAGAATGTGGATTAAGCTTCAGAAGAGTGAAATGATTCTGGTGTCTGCCATAAACTTTATCCACCATCTTGAAAGGCATTTGCAGAGATAGCAATGAACACTTTAAGGCACTCATTTTCTGTATGCTAAATGCTACAAAATGGTCTATGAAATGACCTTCATCTCCCTCCCACAGTTACTGGAGTTCACTATACTCCTGGATGAGTTTCTGGCAAAAATGAATTTATCCTACCTGCTGGGCTATTGATTAACCTGCAGTTGTTATATAGTAGAGGAAGATGGGAACTACTTGATATTGGTTTTCTGAAGTTGTGTAAGACAGAGAAAGAAAGGAAAGCAGAACCGAGTACATTAGTGGTTCATGACAAAGAAGCACTTATTTCTCATCTTTATTTTGCAGTACCAGAAAGGGCTTCTTAGACCTTTTGCTAGAGGTAAATAAAGAATTTGTATCTTGTAATGATCCATTTCCTCTTGGTAGCTCTGAGTGACTACCTAAAGCAGAGTCCTGATTTTGGTTTTTCCTTCCCCCAGGTTCCTCTGCATTGTACAGAGAGACACAGTGTAGTGCAAAGCTTTGGATGCCAACATGAGGAACAGGCAATTGAAAAGATGGCCAAAACACTCAGGTTTCCACTGTCTATTCTCAAATGCAAACTTTAGCTTCGAGGGATTAATCATCCCAGGATCACCACACACTCCACGGAGAGAGAGAAAGAGAGAGAAGCTCCAGGGGTTGATTCAAGTGTAGTGAATTGTGCTCTGGATATGTCTGACTAGAGTTACCATTTGTGAATAGTCCTTAGGTACCTTTCTAAGTTTAGCCTTTAATTTCTTTCATTCAGCTATGTAAAACAGACCTAATTGTATTTCTCTCCCTCAGAGGAATATTGCAGAGACATCCTATTCATGCCCAGAAGTCGGGTTCTCAAAGGCAGTTTCTATATATCAATAGATAAATATAATATGTAGCTTTATCCAAACACCATTTCTGGGTTTGTAGAAGTAAAAATGCACAGTGATTCTAAAAATTACTATCTGGATCACTGAAAAAAAAACCCCACAAAATAACATGAGAGCTCAGTATGTGAAATGTTTAGCTTTGCAGTTGACCAAACAGGTAGCTACTGGCTTCATGCAGGAAATATTTCTGTCTTTTTCAATAAATATTTGGTCCTTGAAAAACTGCTATGAAATTCTTCCCATGCCAGATGCTTTCTTTCTCAATTAAACAATTAAAAATTCTGTGGTTAAAAGGCAGAGGATGAGATCATTACCCACCTAAAAAGCTTTTTAATGATGGTTATCCATTAACATGAAGAAGACGCTAAAAAAACAGGTGACAACTTGTCACTTTATTTATGATGTATATAAGATTTATCCTGTGTACATAGAAGTGATGACAAATACCCAGTTGCCTCTAGTCTTTCAGGATTGTGAACTCTTTGCACACATTTTCTTTGAGTCCCATTATTACTAATAGGTGTTGCAGGCTCATGCATTGAGAGGGTAGTCTGTGCCCTAGGGAATTTTTAAACATCAGAATAAACTCTTTTCTTCCGCTTTAAAAAGAACAGCTACAACCCTTGTTGAAAGCATAGAACAGGGTACAGATATCACTGACAGAGATGAACCACTAGCCAAGAAATCAAAAGTGTTGCATTTCTAGTGATGTTCCCTGTTTATTATTCCATTTTGAAAAAGTCACAGAAGTAGGTAATCCAAGAATTAGAGTTTTTTTATATTCTCTGAAGTGAGTTGCCACTGTTTCACAGCAGTTCCTGTGTGTCAAACAGGCTTTCATTATCTTACACTCAAGAAGAAGAGGAATAGTTTTACAGCAAGGTACATTTTATATATTGGATATTCTAGACATTTTTTTACCATTATGGCAGACAAAAAACAAAGCCAAAACAAAACCCAACAACAACAAAAAACACAAAACCCCCCATCCTGTTCAATTACACTACAAAGGAAAAGAATCTTACCTTTTTTCCTGATTTATTATTCTTAAAATATTCAGATGTAAGCAATGCCCTGCCTTTCCTTTCTTCTCATCTGCTACCTGCATTCATTGCAATCACATAAATGAACAAAAACAAATAAGAGAAAAATTCAGTAAGTTTTGTAATGGAGGTTTTGTTACTTCAGTGAGTTGAGAGTACAGTCTATAACCTGTAATCTTGTATGTGATTGTGAGTATATTCTTTTGTCATTGTTTTGAGATTTATTTAACTAGCAAACAGAAACACAACACAACAAAACAAACAAAAAAAACAAACCGACCAACTAACCAGCCAAACAAGTAGAGTGGAGATCACTGAAGAATGGATGAAATGATAATTTGCTTTCTTCAGGCTAGCCTGAAGATTAGGTGACAAAAGTAATTTTCACAGTTCTATCACCTCTTTCTGTTTGTACCATTCTGCTATAGGATAATCTTCAGTATTTCACAAGTTCTGTTTTATTTGTATGTATGGATGAACTTCTTCAATGGAGATCTAGGCAAGTCACTTATGAACTCTAGTGTTCAATGGCAACAGTCAAAAACTTGCAGTGGCTTTCACAAAGGTAGGCAAGGGTAGTGCTTCTTTTCTGTTCTGCTTTCTTTCATTTTCTCAAAACTATTTTGCTTTTATTCTGAACTTGTGATTTTCTTTCAGATGTCTTTGGATGATTATAATCTTTTTCTGCAGAACAGAGATGCTGAACACATTCAAATCCCCCACAGCACAACAGGATCTGATAAGAAGGATTAAACTATACAGCTAATTGTGTAACTAGGATACATAACTCTAAGTGACTATCACAGTCTTTGGTCAGTTAACAGCTCAAGTAAATAATCTGAACTCTTTTGTGTCCTTCTGTACTACATTTTCAGAAGTGGATCAATTTCCAGACCTGGGGAAAATTATAGCCCTATACAGTTTCTTCAGACACCGAAGGCATTCACATAATATAAGCAAATACGAGTAAAAATTACTATTACACTTCCACTTATTACTGTTAGCAATATTAATCATGACTTTACAGCCTCTACATTCCATGTTCCATAAAATGAAATGTCGGTGGTATTATAAAAGGTCTAAGCCTATTTAAAAACATTAATACCATCAATAAATATCACTATTTGCTTATAAGGCTAGACACTGTAAGTGCTAAGTTCAACTCATCACTTGATTATGATAAGCCTCTTCAGTTTCAGTTTGTAACTCAGGAAAAATAAGAACCTGCTTCTCAGTTTGTTTTCTCAGCTTAATCTTCAGTTTAATACTCATTTCAGTATTAACCTGATTAGCTTTATTGATGTTTATAACATTTGGGCCCAAGCGATCCATTTGTCTGAAAGAAAAGAATTTCCTTTTAACACAGATGCAATAGCAGGCAAAGGGAAATGTTTTCAAGATGATACAAAAATACATATCAGATCTCATGGACGTTCTTCATAAATATATCTAAAAGTAGTTCACAGAATCATAATTAATTTGACATAATCAAGCAGGTTGGCTGTTGAAAGTCAACAGCACAGAGCTTTTTACTTCCGATTTCCAAAACTAAGTGTTCAAAACTTTTAGAGCCTCAAGGCAATATACAGTGCCTATTTCTTCTAGAGTCTTTCGTTACTGAAAAATCACAGCAACCACAAGGCACAATTCATATAAGGACACGAACTTGAATGATCAACCAGTAAACAGCTCATTTCCACTCCTATAAACAAGCAATCAAAAAAATCAATATATTGGTTTACAGATAACTAATGGACTTGTCTGAATACACAAGTGATGAAACATTCCTTTACCTCCAGTAAATGTAGATTATCAGAAGTGCTTTACTAGACCATGTTTCTAGAATATTATGATAAGCGATGAGCAACCAAAACCACTTGGAAATGGTGCTTTTTAGTCTTTTTTATAACCCAGGCACCGCATGCTGTTTTCCTCTGTATGGCAGAGAATACTATGCTTCATGTGGTTCTTGTAAAAAAATAATTATAATATTAATAAAATAATTTCCACAAATATTTTGGTGAATTTAATTTAATTACGTTAGCGTATCACACATGATGTGGTTGGGTGCTTGGATGACTGCCAGGGAATAACAAAAACATCTGTAAACTCTGGAAATTTCACATGGGTGGATGTTCACAAAAACAGGCTGTTAACTAACCATGACCCGCTTGACTGAAACTAATAGCAACAATTTTAGTATTTAACATTCAAGGAAATCTCCAGACCATCATAATCCAGAAGTCCAACTAGCTAATGTAATTACCTTTACCCAAAATGATCTTTTCATGCTCAGAAAAGCATTTTGAAGAAATTGTTAGAATATTTCAGTCAAGTACCATTCAGTTGGACACAGACACACCCAAAATCCCCCAAAACAACACAGTAAGTTAATGTGAATAAAATAAAGTGTGGGTCTATAGCTGAGTTTGATATGAAAGGGTTATCTGTTTGTATTTACAAAGTCTTGTGCTTGAATTTCGGGTGAATTGTCACTCCTAGAAGAATTCTGACACAGGGAAAACATTGAGAAGAGCAGCAATTATTCACCTTGACTTTAGCAAGGCTGTCAAGCCTATATTCCATAAAATCATGATTGACAATGTGATGAAATACAGACTAGATAAACAGACAGTGAGATGGATGTAAAACTAAGAGAACTTTCAAATTCAAAGGGTCGTTATCAACCTCATGAAGTCTGCTTGGTGGCCAGTCAATAGCAGGATGTTCAAGAGGTTGATAATGAGACAAATACTACGTGTCTTCATTAATGTCCCAGATTAGGACAGAGCACACCCTCAGCAAAGTTGTAGATGATACAAAACTGAGAAGGTTAGTTCCTATGTCACACATGTGACAGGCTGAGAAATGGATTGGCAAACACTGTATGAAGTACAGCAAAAGGAAATTACAAGTCCTGCATCTGACTCTTAGCCTCAGTACATGCTGGGAACCAACTGATTGGAAAGCTGTTTGGCAGAAAAAGACATGAGGAGTCCTGTTGGACATTGTTACGGAAGGGGTAATTAATTACTGCAAGACGATATTTTACAAATATTAATATATAGTTTATTAATATTAAATATTCAGAACTCGCATCCCCCCGATCACCATTTAATAATAATAACAGGTTCTTTGCAACATTATGGAAACTATATACAGGTTATAATAGGATCTGGAAATAACTATTAAATATATACATTAATTGAACTCAATTTAAACTGGAAGAGAAGGCTTTGCGGTCAGTATACCGCTTGCGGCCATGTGATGGGTTAGGGAGTTCCCCGCCCCCCCACACTTTGTAAAATGACCCAGACTAGAACTCAGCCGGCTGGAAGTTTTAGATGAAGCTATATTTACAGCTCAGCACAATGTACAAGCAGATATATACACTATATACAG
>WBNM01039697.1:41412-56713 GCA_013399055.1 Ramphastos sulfuratus
AAAAAAAAAAAAAAAAAAAAAAAAAGAAATTACATATACAAATTTCATTTAAAACCTCTAATCTATAAGAGATGTCAGGTAAGCAGTGATGAAAAAAAACAGCCCTTTTTAACCATCACTACCTGATCTGAAGTTATCTGATACAATTTGAAATGGCAACTGTGTTTTCTACAACATGAGTCCTCAACTTTTTTTACCCTTGTTCTGGTTTTCAGAAAGCAACTTGTATCAAGATATAATCTGCTAAGGGCACTGCTTCATATAAAACATGGCAATTACTTGGTCATTTTAATTTTAAAAAGTGTCATAGTTTTTTCTTGCTGTTTACTTGTTATATTTACTAACTGTTCACTAATCAGAGATGCAATAGCAAAGTATGTATGTACACCTGCACAAATGTACATGCAGGCATATATCCCTTTACAAATATTCTGATACTTTGCTACCTATATGAAAAAAAGACAATAGAAAGAAGCATCCAAAATAAATTCGTGCAACTCTAATCATGTTAAGGATGAAATAGGATTAACTTTGAAGTAAGTTAAGTTTAGTGTAACATAAGCTGTGGATTGAATCTGGGCTAGAACATAAAGACATCCAAATGGTGGCTCACTCAGAACACACTTTCCTTAGGCGTACGCGAGGTTGGTTCCTTGACAATTGTTTACTAGCAGTTTTTAAGACACAAACAGCTGTGAGTGACAACAGTCTGTCACAAAATTTGTCTAAGTTCATGGCAGAGAGCTGAAAACTCTGACACCTACTGAAAGAGGTATCGTATTTGCAAGCAGTCAAAAGTGATTGAAAACCAGATGAATCTGTTAGGATACCTCATGCCATTGAACACTGTTGCCTATGCCAAATACGCATTTGTAATCTACAATCTGTTATCTACTAGTACTGATGCTATAAGGTAACATTGTTAAAGAATTTATTAATATGTAGACATCTATTCTGAAATAAAAACTCGTATTGAATCAAAAGAAATTCATAAAGTTCAACCAGCATTAGTACAGATCGGATATTTAGACTACTCTCTGAGCTGCAGCAATTTTATATGATTTCTAACAGAATAAAGAAAAAAAATCAACAGTAAGGTTACACATCAGGGGAATATGCTGCAAAATCTACTGCCTTTAATAGTAAAGAATTATGCTTGGGATAACCACATTCGTAATTACTTTATATGCATAGGCACTCTGATTGCATACCATGATGGGCAACAGATTTAGTAGCACTGTTTCTGTTATTTAATTATTAGAGTTGGCCTGGAAATACTCCTCCTTGATTGTATTTAGCTTAATCAAATATGACTTGAGCATCTGAGTTGGCACAAACCTTTCAAGAACCCACTGAAATGACAAGGAAGTGAAAAGCTATTCTTTCATTCCCTTACATCTTAATTTGGCAATTTCTGGAAGGACAAAGGAATCAGGAGAAGTGCCAGGAACAGGCAAATTGCAAGTTCCTTTAATGGAAATGTGAGTAATATAATGTCATCTTCTCAAGGGCTTATCTACAAGTAGGAAAGTGGTGTCAGCATGAAGATGTAGCTGACACCAGTGCTGTCTTCATAAATTTTGCATCTTGCTGCTGCAGTTGAGTGTTCCTGGAAGGATGTCTCAAGAGTCCCAGGTTGCCCAGAGACCAGAATGACTGCAGGCAAGACTTGTAGGTTCTGGGATGGGGGACAACCTCCTTTCATCCTCCTCTAAGACAAGGCTGTTCCCATCTAACTACTTCCCACTCTAGACATCACAGTGACAGTGAGAAAAGAGACAAAACCAATCTCCTCTAGCTGTGGTTACTCTTGTTAGTGGATGTGCTTCAAAGAGGGTATGCTTGCCCACATTTGGTGTAGCAACCCTGTTCACCAAAACACCTGAGAGTTTGACTACATCACAGAGTTCCTGCCGATCACTGTGCAAATACTCCATGGCACTTTGCATGGCATACTGTGGCAGCTTGGCTCATGCTTCTTGCCAAATTAGCAATATTTCATATACCATCTGAGGACCACTGTTCCAAACACAACCATTACTGGAGTTTTATGATGAGATGCAAAAATCATGCATGGATTTATCTAAAAATTAAATATTTTCTTTTCCAGTTGTTAATATCAGGAAATCAAACAAAAAACTCTTTTTTTCTCTCTTTTTTTCTTCATTTTCTCTTTCATCAATTGGCAAAAATAAGTGAGTTTTTGCCCACTATTACTTATTCATTACTACTACCTATACAATATTGCAATCAGGATCATCCTCACAGTCACAGACCTGCCCTAATAGGTACTGTAAAGCAAAGAATGTGATTAAAAAGACTATAACAGATAAAGCAAAAGAAAACAAGTTCTGTCAGTGTGGTGGGTTAAGGAGCTTCCCCCCTACCATTGAAATTTACCAGACCAGCTCGGATGGCTTGGAAGTAAGATGAAGCTATATTTACAGCAAAGCTAAATTTACAAGCATATACACAATATATTTACAAGTATTTACAACTATATACAAATTAGAAATAATACAGAAATCCAAATTCCCTCCTGAACAAAGAAACTGCCCAGAAGGGGCTCAAAGCCATCCTCTCTCTCTCCCAGACAGACAAACGATCAGCAAAGCTTACTTGTTACCTGCTAGTGGAAGATGTTAGAGTGGAGCAAAGGAGAAGTAAAAACAGCAAGGGCTCTGAGGCAAAAGAGGGAATAAATTGTTTATACTTTGGTTTTTTATCCCTTTTAGCAAACCAATGAATGATACAGACTTTATCATTATTTTCTTTTTGCAACCAATGGTCTGATTTCTCTCATTATAATATTCCAATCAGCCTCAAAATAGCACAGTCAGATAAGCACAAATTATCAGAATAATAAATGTGTCACAGGTTAGTTTCACATTTCCATTTATAGTATGTTATTTTACTTTCTACAATAACCAAGCAACATTGTTGTAAAAGAGCATCACCTCTAAAAATTGTTCACTTAACCAAACATAACTGCATTCTGTGTGTTACTTGAAAACTGATTATACTCCCTGGTTACAACGTTTTGTTAATATTAGTGACTGGATTAGGTCAGCTATTGGGGTTTCTTTTTGTTTGTTTGTTTGGTTTTTTCTCCATTATAGTTCCTGAAATGTTTTTAATGGATAATCATCAGTGATCAATGATAGCAGTGTGAAGCTTTCAGGATTATTGGTATGTTTCAAAAAAAGATAATATATACATAATTTTACAAAGAAGTCATTAGACAGTTGCCTAGAAATGTCTTTGGGGCACTTATAATGCCCTGATTTTTCATGTCACATTTTGTTTATTATTAGCCCCAGATTGTTTGCTCAAGAGACATTTCAAGACTGCATAAAATTTACTCCATGTTTAGGAGAAATAAAAATTTTACAAGAATAAATGCTCAGTCATGAGCAATTTTTCTGATGATGAGGAAAGTCTGATGAATGTAGTCAGCAGTGTTTTGGGGAAGAGTATTGATGCAATGGTAATTTTCTCACTGTTTAATGATAGTGATATGAATTAGTTTAAGGTACTGAAAATTCAAGGTTTTTCTGAACTGCCACAAATTGGAAGTAAGTAGTATATATATATTAGGAATATTTTACTTAATAGGATTTTTATTAAAACTCAGAGATTTAAAATATCAATATATTTTGCTGGGTTTTAGACTCAGAATAGCTTAGTCAACCTCTGGCATAAACTTTGCCACATGTATAGTCACATGAACAAGATATGTTAGGTATTACAAAAATTGGTCTTTTTGTTAGATCTCTCTAGAATACTGAAAATACAATATTGTCTCATAGTTCTGAAGGAGGTTTATTGACCTAAGCCAAAACATAACACTGTTTCTGCCTAGGGTCACTGAAGATTTTTAAGGCAAACCAGAATTGTTTGCTAAAATTGTTGTCAAGGCAGAAAGCAGTTACAGTTTTAAAGACTTTAAAAAAAACCTGTATTTTTTTTTCAAGCAAATTTGAAAGTATGTGCCAAGAGGGGACTGAACAGAACATAAAAGATTAATTTACCCCATTTCATTGGGTTATTTTTTCTATATAGTCTGAGGTTCAGAATGTTCTCGTTCTCTTGCTTGCTTGCTTTTCCCACTGTTTCTCCTCTCTTGCCTTGCCTGCTCTGTGCTGATCATTTGTTTAGGCTATTGGTAAGACTTGGAGCAGGGAAAAGATAATATTGTCTTAGCTGGCAACAGCCCTCTATACTTGTGTCCAGAGGGGTCTGGGTTTTTACAGGGGAGTCCCTGGGCTTTGTTCTGGGGAGGTAGCTGGATTTTTTTCTAGTTGTTAATATAAATATGTATTTGCATATGTTTATTACCTTTTATATTTAGCCTACTTTGTGAATAATAATTCCATTTGACTTCCAAAATTCTGACTACTGTGGCATAATTTACCTTTGTGGTGTAAAACCACCATGGGAGCATTCATGGAAGATTAAAATTTTCTTGGAGAAAACATCAGATAAAAATTTGTTCTCCATCTTCTCACTGTTAAAAATTAATTAAAAGGAAGATTTCCAGAACTTTAATTTAATTTACAGGAGTTCTTGAATGGACTTCTTCAATGCCTGTCTTGCCTGTAAATACCTCTCCATTTGTACCATCACCAGATCAAAGTCCTTTTCACTGCAGAATGAATGCTTCAAAGGCTAAATGACTGACTCTCCAGCCCTCCCATTCATTTCCCTCTCCTGTCCCACAAAGACATTTTTGTTTAGAAACATTTCACTTGTGCAAGAGTATCATCCTTAAACAGTGAGGGCTTTTCACAGCTGGAATGATAGAGGGTGTGCCATGTACTCTTGGGCAGTATCCTGATTGGGAAACACTGACAGAAGATAATAATCACATTGGACTTATCCAATAGAACACTGAGACTAAATGTTTTTAGTGTGAAAGACAATACACACATTAAGAATCACAGCAATCAATTTTGTTATTTGCATGTGGCTAGCTAAAAATACGGGATTTTGTAGGTGTATCCAGTTAGAAGGAGAAATAGGTAACAAGTGTTCTCACACATAGATTTAAAACACTTTTACAGATTCCCATGCATTTCTGCTTCTGTTACAAACACATGTTTTCTTTGCTGGTAGATTGCAATTATTTCATATATCCAGATCCTACATGAAGTTTAATGCAGTTTCAATTTTCAGTTTCAATGGACTGTTTTAGACCATAGAATCATAGAATCACAGAATCATAGAATGGTAAGGTTGGAAGTGACCTCAAAGATCATCTAGTTCCAACCCACTGCCACAGGCAGGGACACCTCCCACTAGTACAGGTTACCCAAGGCCTCATCCAACCTGGCCTTGAACACCTCCAGGGAGAAAGCGTCCACAACCTCCCTGGGCAACCTGTTCCAGTGTCTCACCACCCTCATAGTCTGAAGAAGCATCCTCTGAAGAAGCATACTCTGCAGAAGCAAGAATAGGAATAAGGAAAAAGCCTGCCACCTGAGAGGTTTCTTTCAGAGTAGCAATTTATGTTGTTTGCTTTTAAATCATTGCATTTCTTTTTAAAAGTATAAGGGGAAAAAAATTCTTTGTAATTTTCTACACTCTTATCAGAGGATTTACTGTTGATATAACTATTAGATATTATATCCTTGCCAACTGAAGTGAGCTTCTGTGTTGTGTTCAGTGTTGTGGGGAAAAGAGTGATTTAGGTGACATTATTTTAAAATATGTTATACAGTTCATTAGATGTCTTTGAAGAGCCTGAAAATTCCTTCTTATAGCCCTGATGTAGGAGGCAGGCTCTCTACATGAGGAAGGCATGTCTCATATTATTTTTTTTTTATTATTTTTTAAAATATTCAGATAGATCAGAATGTTAATCTTATCTGATTACTTCTGCAATTTGAGGTAAAGGGCCTTCTCTTTTTCCTTAGTACAAGTCCTAGTGGATACCTAGTGGATTTCTAGTGTGGGACTGGTTGTCAAGGGGTCAAAGGTGATTGCAGTTCTTACAATTAGTTGCATCCTCTGTATTTGGGTGATTTAAAGTCCCTTCCACCAACTTCTTTGACAATTTTCGGAATTGTAAAATTGCGGCAAGCAAAAAAGGAAAGTTATCTTAATGAAAAAGCAAACACGCAAATAAACAAACTTCGAACAAAATAAATACAATGCTGTATGTGTCAGGCATTTCTTTCTTGAATGCCTGAATGTTTAAATTTGTGATCCTTGAGCAGTGGGGAAGTATGGTCCTTATTTTTCGTATGACAAAAAGGATAAATATGGCATAATTTAGTGAAATTTGTAGTGAACACAGTGTAACACTCTTTCTGTACCATTATTATCTTTCCTGGTTTAATAAACTTGTCACCTGCACAGCAGTTTATAAAATGTTTAAGCTAATGTTATAGGATAGCAAGCTCAAATAGTGGTACTGCAGATACATAATGTTAAGTGTACTTTAGCATGCATAAATTATGGGAGTCTCAGTGAGCACCAAATGAAGCCATCATCATAAGAGGAGGGTCTGAATACTTCTGAGGAAGAATACATTTATACAGTTGCTCCAAAGTGAGGTGACCAGGTAAGATCCACAGCACTGGATACCTTTAAAATATAGATTCATATTTCTAAACCCTTGCTTTGGATGAGAATTACAAGTAGAAAGAAAAGCTACCGAGCAAGACTCAGGATTCAGGGTTGTCTCGATGCAAGCATTTCCTTGCTTCAAGGACATGAGCCACCCCATCCCACTTATCGATAGAGTTGCAGAGAATTCAACTGGCCTGGAATCTCGCTGAGGGAAAATCTCACTGTCAGTTCCTTGCCAGAATGAATATTGTGGAAATATAAAATGCTGTGCCTTAAACTTCTGAGCCTACTTAGCTCTTTTCCTTTATTCACTTGCCCACTTCTGTATTATGCATTATACCTTGAACTGGCATCTGTTTGATCTGTCTCACTTTATAGTAAATTTACTGTCAAGCCTGTACAAAAAAGGGCAATATAGGGTGCTCTGACCCAGGTGCAGAAGTACCTCTGTGTTCTGGCTCTTTCCCTCACTCCCTTGTTGCTTTCCTTCACTCCCTTGTTGCTTTCCCTTACTTCCTTGTTGCTTTGCAGAAGCAAATTACATGCTAATGATTTTGTGCCAAATTTATTTCACAGGCACTGAGAATAAAGTTTTTGTTTGTTTTGTTAGAGATATTTTTGTTGTTGTTGTGTTCTGTTTATTGAGGCGTTTCTTCCTAGTTCTGACTGCTTATTCTCTCCTCTTTTAAAGAGTACTCTTTGAGTCGAAGTGGTACCTTGACATGGTATCTTTTCTCTCCCAAGTTATTTAAATAAGCAGATCAAATAGGTCTTCCTGGCATGGAGAACAAATATTTCAACTGGCAGAGACTGACATGGAATATAAGTCTATGCTTAACATGTGATTCTATTTTTTGAGCAATCAGCACCAGTCTCTGCCAGAGACAGGAGAGGAAAGTTTAGGCATACTCTTAGTTTTACTTACTATGGCCATTCTTCTAGTCTTACACTGTAACAGGTCAGGGAAATAATTACAAAGAAGCATAATATCCCAAGGGTCCTTTGTGCCAAGATATCCCTGCTTTTCATTTACAAGTGTGGATTGTTTTTTCGTTGTTGTTGGGGTTTTATTTGTCCTTTTTTGTCTTTTTTTTTTTTTTTTTAATTGTCCCGTTTAAAGGCCTCCTTGAAAGTCTATTTTAGTTTATATTCTGTCTGGCATATTGATATTCACGTCCAAGTGCCTGCTTCCCCCAAAAATGATTTTCAAGTGTATAAATAAACTCTGTAAACTCTTTCATGGCTAAACACTAGTGAATTGAGAAGTAGAAAATGAAAAAGACATCAGGAAAATTGCTCAGCTCCTTGGGATGAAAAGAGTCCAGCACTAATCATTGTCCAGTTAGTTTACACACGTTTCTTGCTACGTTGTTATTACTTCTGTCCTTTTTTTAATGAAGCAAACATTAAAGTAATATTATTTCAGTTGAGGGTTGGTATCTATAGCTTATACCTTGTGATGTTAATTAAAAACATAATTTTTATGTACTTATCACAAAGGAAATATCATTTCATTAAAATCCAATTAGATTCAGACAATATCTGTAAAGACTACTGAATAACTGCTGTTTGAACATATCCTGCTTTGTTCTATTTTCATCACCAGAATAAAAGCAACCACAACAAACAAACCAAAGAAAAGGATTTTTTTTATTAATCTCTGAGGTTACAGATCCACTTGCATTTAGAACAGTGTTTTATGTGAAAAACATACCAAAGATTTTATGTTTTACGGACTGCTGCATGAGTGACCTTATTTTAGAAAATTGTTGTTTTCCTTCCCATATTTATATAATAAAATATATTTATTTTGGCAGAATGGATGCCTTTTTATAAACAATTTGTCTCTGATAAAGTAATTCAACATCCTGACAAATATTACAAGAATGCTGCAGAGTTTAATGGATTACTGCCTGTAAAGTGGTGGGAACACTGCACAGCACATGGCTAGTGCAATACAGAACAAGAATTGTTCCTCCATTTTGTCTTGCTATAATTAGCCATCTTGTTGCATAGGTCTTGCCATTGTTTTGGCCATGAATTTCCTTGAAAATCAGCTTGATTTTTTTCTATGAAGTGAATCAGGAAATGTTCTAATACAGATTGGGGATTTTTCTATATGAGTACTATTGTGTGTGATAATATTTCTCAATTGAAAATGTTTTCAATCATATGAGAATCACACTTCTTTTTTCCAACAGATCAAGAACTCAGAAAGAATGTGGGGGAAATGTGGATGGCCATTGAACCTGGGATTTGCCTAAATGGAGTTTTGACTCTAGGCTGAAAAATGTTGATCCCAGGTGTAGCCTTTGCACTAGGTTTTTTTGTTTGTATGCTGGTTTGAGACTAAGTGGAGTATTTTAATGAGAGAAATTAGATCAGTGGTTGTAAAAAGACAAATAGTGATGAAGTCTGTATCATTCACTGGTTTGCTGAAAGGGATAAAAAGCCAACATGTAAACAACTTGTTCCACTTTGTTCTGGGATGCTTCTCCCTTTCACTTCCCCTTCACTCTACTCTAATCTTCCACTAACCTTGGCTAACAAATAAGTAAGCTTTGATGGTTGTTTTGGTTTCTGTCTGGGAGGGAAGAAGGGGAGAGAAAGGGTGGCTTTGAGCTGCTCCGGTAGATTTCAATAGTGTGTGGGGGAAGTTCCTAACCCACTACAGTTTGTTTCTTTAGAAGTTTCTTTTCCCTCTGTTACCAAAGCCATTCTATGGGAAGGTAGGCAGATAGTGATGAAGCCTGAATTGTGTGTCAGAAGGCTGTTTCTTCTGATTCAGCAGTTAAAAACGAGTGTCACAAAAATTAAGATGCCCTCACAGGAATAGCAGTTGCAGTGTTTCCTATCAGAAGTAATGCTGATTCAGGATGTTTGCAAAGACATTGATGTTGATAAGAAATAAAATAAAACTGTTTTGTTTGCACTAAATAACTGAAATTACAACCAAATAAAGGTTTGAAGAAAATCTACAGAAAGATCAATGTTTGCGTCTTAGTGTTTTGCAAACAACCAATACAATATTTGTTTGATGTCTGCCTTATCTGTAGTAAAAAAAAAAAAAAAAAAGAAAAGAAAAAAAAAGAAAAGTAATTTTATTTGAGAGTAGATTGCATTTTGATGATCCAGGCCATTGGGGAAAAGAAAGAACAGCTGATAATCTGCTGTAGTAGGACTATGTACTGCAAAATGGAATTTCCTGGTTTTGGAGAAACTAGTGGTCTCGTGGGAATGAGGTTAGTGAGAGAATATCAAGATAAGAAAAAAATCTAAAAGGGAGGCTCATGTACTCTAAGATTGGAAAGAGTTGCAGGATTAAAGTAAATAATTTTTTAGTTAAAAAAATATGTTATGCAATCAACTGAGAACCGATGAGACAAAACCTTTTCCTGGTAATAGAGAAGATAAGATGGTAAAGAAAATTATATGTTTTAATGGAAGAGCAAATTATATGATTCCAGTGGAGGATGTTTTAATTTTGCACATATATATTTCTACCTCAATTGAACGAAAGTATTTGATGGCAAAAATAGAATCATCATCTTTCCTATGGTACACACAACATTTTCTGAAGGTACAATCCTCATTTCTTATGGTATGCCCCATATTTTATCAAGTGGTCCATATTTTTATTTTGGCTTCAGTTCCCAACTCCTACAAAACTTTGAAACAATTTGGTGCTAGACCTCAATTCAAAATCTTCAGACTCTGAAAAGAAGTTTAATATATACAAAGGTTCATGGACGATATCAAGAGCAGAGTGGAATGCAGCTCTAGCAAAGTCTGCTTGGTTTTGGTTTGACCAAATGCAGAGGCATTTTCAATGAATAAGCATGGCAAATAGTGTTTTGTTAAAAACAAAACAAAACAAAAAGCCCAAACCCACAAAACAAAACCAACAACAACAACAACAACAACAACAAAAAAAAAACCCAACCCATACAAGCAAACAATCAAGGAATATCTTTCTAAGATTTCTATCCAGACCAGGGCAAAGGCCAGTCTCCTCTTTGATCCGGCTATCATGCAAGAAGGCTACTGAGAGAAAGAAGAGTGTACTGCTTATTATTATTGTAACTCTTCATTCCTGGAAGTCAGCATGGAATTTGAAAACTGCTGCACAATTGCTAAATAAATAAAGCTTAATAGATGGGCTTTACCAATAATCTTTGGCAAGGAAAGCCACATTAAGCTCAACATATTCTCTGCTTTCATTTAGAGAATTGCAGCTTTTGTTTCTCTTGTAAAACTGCATATTTTGCCAAAAAGTCAAGTTGCAATGGATATTTAATAGGAGTGTGACCTGCTAGAAATGGTTATTATGTATTGTCAAGACAGAGATAAGCTCTGGCAATACTAGCATAGAGACTGATTCAGCTCTTCTGATAGTCTAACTAGTCTTTTTCATTTTTACATCACTGCATATTTTTGCAGCACAAAACCCCTCAGAATACAATGAAATATTATAATGCAGGCCCTATTACAAAACAGTAGTATTCACTCTGACTTCTCTGAGAAGTAGGCAATTTTTCCATTACCAAATTAAACTTGGAACTGTGTGAAACTTCCATTGTTCGTGCATTTGTGTGAGAGAAGTGATAATTTCATTACTACGCTATTCAAAATTTGATTCAAGATGGAATGACACTTTCCTTTCTTCAAAACTGTCATATTTGATGAAGTATGACTCAAAGCAAAACTGATTGTATTCTTTCTGTCATCTTGTAAAATCTTAGGTTTTCCAACGTATTTGGAGAATTTGCAAAGAGGAGGTATTTTTTCTCATAGCTCAAGCTGCAAATCTAACATTTAATGAAACTAACATTTAATGAAACTAACTTTTAGAAAGATCCCTTCTAATGTGTGCAGGTGATTGTGTTAGCTCAGTGGAACTACAAACTTAGCCTTTTCATAAAAGACAAATTCTCTGTTGCCATGTTTCTTGCCTCAGCTCAAAGCTGATTAAGTAGATTTTCTCTTTATAACAGAAGTAGGATGTGGCTTGAAAGTTAGATCCATACGAACCCAAAAATATCAGAGGAGTACTATCCAGGAGTTTGCTGTGCAGAGATGATTCAGTAGATCTAACCACGTTACCTTTACCTCGTCTCTTCAAGGCTGATATGTAATCTGCATTTCATGACTGAGGTGAAATAGAATCTGACCAGAATATTTGAAAGAAACTGAAACTGAAATACATTCAGTCCAGGTCCTCCTGAGACTGCAAAGCTTAATAAGCTATTCTATAGTGAATGCATTTCTGCATCTGAAACTTTTGATTATGGGGTCAGCTGGTTTTAGCTTATTCTACCTCATGACATCTTTGATACAGAAGTGAAATACATTGTAGGAAAAACTCTAAGAAGATGCCAGAATTGCTGCAAATACTTCTTGAAAACTAATCCTTTGAGTTTATGTCAATTATAAATGGTCACCTATATAAAGCATTAATAATTTTTGTATTTTTTGAGATGCATTCCTTACTATGGTGAAGCTAAGGGACCTTGCTCCACAAAGTAGAAATGCTAGAGAATATTTAAGTCAAAATCTTTACCAAAAAATAATATTTTTGTCCTGCTTTTCAGAGCTACTCCCAATCCATGTTTTGGATTTTATTGTTGGTGGGCTTTTGTTGCTTCATTGGTTGATCATTGGCTGTGCATGTTTGGAATTTTTTTTCTGGCAAATTTTACAGGAAATATACCTTAGAAAAAGAATCATAGCAAAATCGCGAGCATAAACATTGCAGAACATGCAGATTAATCTAATATTGTGCAGTTTGATTTTTTTTCTGAATGAATAATAAGCAATTTTCAAGGAAAATAGAGGCATTTTAAAAAGTTGTCAAACAATACAACCTTGTGTCAGCAAATATGAAGAATGGACAATATGGAAGATGTTGCAAATGCTCTGACTAGACAAGGAACATTGCATCATAGGCAATCAAACAGTTTAATGATATTGGTGGCCTAGAAATGTGAGAGCACTGAGTTATATCTGAGAAAAAATTATATTCCAGAAGGTGGTGGATAGGCTTTGAAAAGATAACCTCCTTTTAGTGATAATATGAAAGGATGTGCTGCCTGTAAGCCTATGAAGTATCTCACAAATGCAGGGACTTGTCAAACTCCCAGTTACAACTATATTCAGGTGCCTGTTGGAATTATTTCCTCTCCTGCCTCACTCAATGTACTTTGAAATCTACAAGGGCAGAAAGATGGACAATATTTCATATTGGGTGGTGTCAGAACATTTATAATCCTCCTAATCACCCTACTGAAGATAGACCTGAGACTTCAAACACAGCTATATGCCAGATCATGAAGATCTGTTCCTCTCTTGTCCTAGCAATCAAGGAAGAGCAAGGCAATACAGAGCTTTAAAATCTTCCTGCGCTCTTGCCTATGACTTATGCGCAGAAGCCAGGAACTATATAAGAACATGAGTACTAATTTATTTTTATGTGAAACTCTTCCCTTCACATGATGCTGACAGTGCTTCCCTACTATGAGTACTGATTTCAATATTTCCTTCTTAAGCTTTTCTAAAACCATAAGGGAAGCACCTTACATCATACAAGTGACATTACAAATTGCAAAATGTTTCTGTTAAGTAGGGCTCTTTTTAAAATAAATTTTATAAAGGATATTACAGATTGCAAGATTTTTCTATAAAGTAGGATTCTTTTTTTGTTTGCCATCTGCGTTTCTTTGAGCCCTTTATATTTTGTGGTTGTTGGGTTTTGTTTATTTGTTTATTTTCTTATTTTATCACAGCTCTCAAGTCTGAAAGCTTTGATTTTTTGGTATTTATTTTTAATGAAAGAAGAGATTCTAATGTTACCAAATGAGTAAGGGAACTAGGGCCTCAAATATCATGAGACTCATGATAAAATCACTGGAGTTGGCAACACTGCTTGAATTTGGCATAAGATCCTAAAGCTTTAAAGGAAAAAGTGTGACTCATCAAACTTGCTTGGAGAGTTAAGGGAGCTAGGGGCAAGGGCTAATGGGGGTATCCCTTCATTTCAGTACTTCAGAGAAAAATCTACAAGATATAGTTCAGCAATTGTGCCAAGCAATGAAACTGTTTCCTATACAGAGAATAACAATTTCTAATTCTGTACTGAAACAAGATGAATGCAGGATGATGGAACTTTAAAAAACAAACAAACAAACAAACAAACAACCAAAAAAGTTTCAGGAAAGAGATGCTAGGTCATAGGCTGGAAAACTACATCACCTTAATATGATATAAAACATAAAATCCTACATACTTTTTGCACATCGAACTGTTCTTCTCTAATGATCCTTCCTTTTTAGATGAAGTTAGGACAAATTTTGATATTACATTTTCACAGGGGAATTGTATATATATTTGTCATAGTTTTAATCTGCCACCAGAAGCTAGCCCTAAATTTTTGAATTATACATGACAAACTATTAAATACATGTCCATGTGTCGGACTATAAAAATCAAGTCAATTACTTGCTGCTTTGCCTTTTGTAGGTTCTGTGTTTTCTTGTTAGTATGCAAGGCTACCCTCCTAAGCTAAATGTACAAGATAAAACTGGACAGACATCTTCCATCAAAGTGTTTTTTCATTCTCAGTTCTTGAATTCTTGAAATGATTTTTTTTGCAAGAAAATCTATGTTTATAAAAATTTCCACTGGGAAATCTTTTTCCATGCCTAGGGTATAATTCTAACGAGAAAATACCATGTTCAGGTCTTTCTAATAGGCTTCTGGCTAAGCCATCCAAAAGGAAAGCATCTCATGTTCTTGCACTCTAAGAAAGATGAAGTTATCTCATTTCTGGGTTTCCTTCAGCATTAGGCAGAGGTGGGAAACTTCTAATGCAAAGCTGTAGTGATTTAAGGCATTAAGTCTCTCACAGATGTCACTGTCTTTCTACAAGAAATCACTACCTCCATGGCTTTGATGTCTGCCTGTGTTTTTCAACTACTTCAGAAGCATGTTTGACTTTACCTTGTAAATTAAGTGATATAAGTGATATTAAGTGATATAATTAAGTCCTGCACTGAAGTAGAAGAGTAGGTTTTGGATATTCTTTCAATGTTCTAAAGACACAGAAAAGAGTAGAAAACTTCTAGTCGGTGTCAAGCTCTTCAACTATTTTCTTTCTATAACTTCAGCAAATTAATTTCTAGCTCTTCTTTTTCAGTCTAGTGAGAATTCTTACTCCCATAGCTACTACTGACATGTATAATGGGTAGGTACCTCTCTTTCTTGCCTTTGTAATTTTTTTGTTTGGTCTTTTGTTTGTTTGGGTGCTTGGGGTTTTTTGTTTGGTTTGGTGTTTTTTTTTGTTTGATTGGTTTCTTTTGGTTGTTGTTTGGTTGGGTTTGCTACTGAGCTTCATATTTCTTTCACAATATACTTCAAAAAAAATTAATCTTAATCCCATGCTGAGGAGGAAAATCACCACTACAAGCGGAGCCATACCTTGTGCCTTCCTATCTTTTGTCACTCCTTTTTTTTAAGCACTTCAAGCATACAGGAATGTGTGTATCAGTACATAAACCATCAATAATTCGTGCTTGTAGATACTGTCATGGTAGGCCTAAACAGGTCTCTTGGGCTTGTACATGTCCTGGCTTATGCAGACATGTTTTTCTGCTCTCTCTCCTTCTGTTATGGGGAGAGAGCAACCGCGGGAAAAGGGACAAAGGACCTGGCGCCACTAAGTCTGGGGTCCGGG
>WBNM01039697.1:56775-66944 GCA_013399055.1 Ramphastos sulfuratus
TAACGTTGCAAAGAGCCTGTTACTATTGTTATTATTAAATGGTGGTAGGGGGTGGTGAGAGTTCCGATTATTTAATGTTAATAAATTATATATTAATATTTTTATAATATCGTCTCGCAGTACCTAATTACCCCTCCCCTACTGAGCTTCATATTTCTTTCACAATATACTTTAAAAAAAATTAAACTTAATCCCATGCTGAGGAAAATCACCACTCCAAGAGGAGCCATACCTTGTGCCTTCCTATCTTTTGTCACTCCTTTTTTTTAAGCACTTGAAGCATACAGGAATGTGTGTATCAGTACATAAACCATCAATAATTCGTGCTTGTAGATACATCTGGTGAAAATCTTATTTTCAAAATATGTGTTTTAAAATAGGTATATAATGGGTTTCGTAGGAGGTTGTGTAGTCTAATTTGTTCATCAGTGCCAAGATGTACTACAGAAGTGCTACTGTGGTTTTGGAAGTGAAGATGTTGGCTGTGTCCCTAACTCAGAGCGCTCATTGAGGAGTGGTAAAGATCCAGCTGATTCTCTTTCCAGGCTGGTTACTGGATGCAGGCTGCTAATTTGGGGGTTGCAACTACTGCCTGTCTAGCTGCAGGCAGACTCTCTACCATCCCACCCTCTTGCAGGAGAATATCAGGGCACCTGCATGACAAGAAGCAGGTTTTATATGAAATATAGAATCATAGAATGGTAAGGTTGGAAGGGACCTCAAGGATCATCTAGTTCCAACCCCCTGCCATAGGCAGGGACACCTCCCACTAGCACAGGTCACTCAAGGCCTCGTCCAGCCTGGCCTTGAACACCTCCAGGGAGGGAGCAGCCACAACCTCCCTGGGCAACCTGTTCCAGTGTCTCACCACCCTCACTGCAAAGAACTTCCTCCTAACATCCAGTTTAAATCTCCCCTCTTCCAGGTTAAACCCATTGCCCCTTGTCCTGTCATTACAAGACCTTGTAAATAATCCCTCTCCAGCCTTCCCGTAGGCCCCCTTCGGATACTGGAAGGCTACTATATTGCAGAGGACCTGTTACTTGAGGAGTAGGTACTGAGAGGCCTCAGTAAAAAAGCATCTGCCACTAGCATCCTGATTTTTGTGCACCATGCTGTGGTCTAAAGACTTGTAAAATGTCAAGTTGAATAACAACATTTTTTAGTTAGTGTTGTATAGAGAAATGTTGAGACTGGAGAAAACAAACTGCTTTTCTCATAGTTAATTAAAAAAAACTAAATTAAATTAGTGTGCATAAAGTTTGTAGAGACTTTTTTTACAGGCTGGTAAGTTACAGACAGAAGTTTGAGTCCAGTGTGAACTTTACTTCAGTTTTCAAGCCCAGAAAAGTCTCATGCAGTGGAAGTGTAGATAGTCTGCTTATCACAGTGACTGTAGTAGGTGCCACTGTAATAATCCATGCTCCTATAGTCATAGTCAACTTTTTTATACCCTATAGAAGTGGTAAATAATACTGGGACAAAATGAGTTAGGATACTTAGGAGTCACTGTAGCAAAGAGAATCAGAACAACAAAAGCACTCTCACTGATGAAATTGGAAATGTTTTTTTTTAATTAACACTTCTAATTAGAATTTAACATCTCACTAGCTTCGTATGGGATTTTTCGCTTCCTTAACCTCACGGAAACCTATCTATTGGCTCTAAATAGGCAGTCACTTACCATGCACCACTTGAGGATTTCAATTAATCCCAAATCCTCTAACTTTGGTGTGTGAACTTGCATTTTTCTCTGTGTGCCATTCCCTCCTGTTTCAATTTTCTTACTAAGAACCTTCTCAACAGTTGGGTTTTTTTTTTCCTTCAATTCTTTGCACCTCTGTTTACACCTCTATTTAAAAACTGCAGGATTTCGATTTGAAAATTATGGGACAATGCAATATGTATTTAAGCACGGGTAAGGACTGCTTAACACATCTCTGGAGAGAAAAGTAGCTAGAGAAACTATGCAGAAGCTTAAACTTGACTGGCCTCTGTCAACTTTGACACAAATAAAAGTGTTTTGAAGATATTTGGTTAAATAAATAACATATACTTGAGACGTTTAAAAGAAGAATATATGCTTATATTTTTAATTGTGTTTCTCTTTATATAGTATGTCTGAATATTTGTCTTTGGCTGTCTTCAGCCCAGATGAAACTTAACTCTCAAACACTAGCTGGGTTTTAGTTGTTTCGTGTATAATCTTAGTTCTCTTGAACTATCACCGTGAAATAGTGTACTTCCTCTTCTCCAAAATTTCTCTGAAATTTTAAAACTTTAAAACTTCCTTTAAAGTTTCTTTAAAACGCTAAGGTTGCTCATTTTGGAAATGGCATAGATAATAAACTTTTTTTGTAGCAGTAGGGAAAAAAAAGTTTCCTTGCATTATTAATTTTCCTTCTTAACAGGTTGAACACTCAAGAACCTCGCAGGGTGATCACTACTTAGATCTCTTTCTCTCTTAGCTACTTTTAAATTGAGTTTACTTTGATGGTAAATAAAGAAAAAATGGCAGGTATAACTGAGTGTTCTTTATGACTCCTTATTCACAAATAACCTTGAATTCAGCTGGAAATTCGCTCACTTGTTAAAAATGTGACCACGGTGGCATTAAATAGCACCACTTTAGAAAATATACTTGATGTGTTATGGATTCTCTATTTTGTTTTCCATTCAAAAATTCAACTCCCTATCCAAGTAAACCAAAATACTCTTCCACTATTCCAAAGTTCTTCATAAAAATTTTCACATGACTTCATGGAAATACTTTTTGCTAGTTGTATTGTGAAACGTGGAAAATTCAAGAAGAAAAATAAGTTAACAGCCTTTATAAAAAACACTGACGTAAATGGATTGTGAAATTTCCTCCTACAGTGAGTAGTAATCACAATCTGTTTCCACCTGTTATAGGCAGTAAAATCACATAGAAGTGTCTCAAATGCTTAGACTTTATGTAACCAAACAAAGCAAAAAGGTGGTTTTTTTTAGCTTTCATCTCATGCTTACAAGAGTCGTGCTAGCCTGGAAATAGTGTGCATCTCAGTCAGTAAGCTCTTCAGCTGGAGTAATTGATCTGATCAAACATATCTTGTCTTCCAAGACACTTTACTCACAGTCCAGACCTTCATTCATGACTACTCAGGGAGATATAAGAGGTCTCTTTAGAATGCTATCTTGGCCTTCCATTTTCTTGGGTATCTTAACTTTTTTCTTGTACAGAATGCTCCCCAAGTAAGGCAGCATCCATGTTCTTGGCCACAAGAAAGGAAGATGATAGGATAATGTAATCTGCTGATAACTTCAAATGAACACCACTTTGCCTTGTGCTGGGTTTGCAAAATGAATTGTTTTTCTATGTAGACACATTTAATAGACTGACCACAGTCTGGTTTTGTGTGTAAAGATACTCTAGGACTGTTTTGTGTGGGCACTTCTGAAAAGCCATCTATGCACAGAATTGTTATACCGAAGCTGATACCAAAGGGCCAAATGCTTCAGATAACAGACTGTGAATGGTAAAGTAAGAGAGAAAAATATATCTTGTCCAGAAGACCATGACTGATCCCAGCTGTTGTACCTTTTGTCTGCCCTCAGAAAATGTCTCAATCCATCTCCAACTGCCAAGAAATTTCCCACAGATCAGCAGAGATCAACTTTGTTTCCAGAATTCTTCAAAAGTTGTCATGGATAGGTCCAAGTTAAAGATAAACTGGGAATCTGTCAGGCTGGTCTTTGGTGAATATTGAGAGATGTGTATAACCACACAGCATGATATGCTGGAGAGTGATTATGATTGCTTTTTATTTTTCAACCTAATGAAGTAACTGAATCACCCAAGTGATGATCCAAACCTCAACAAACTCTAATTCTGAGAGTAAACCAACTTTATGGGGGTTTTATTCAGCTTTGAATCATCTTTCCAGTATTAAAAGTTTGGCAACAGACAGAAAACTGGAGTACAGAAATGGGAGTTAGGACAACTCTGGAAACATACAAGAAAGATGAGATAGTTGTATAGTACTTGTACTATGTAGAAGACTTTTCTCTATCTGGATACCAATGTGTATGTGAGTATTGGTCACAGCTATAGCTGTTACCTGGTCAATAATTGTAGTTGGTACAGTCACTTTCGAATTTTCAAAAAGAGAAGTTCAGATTGTATATGTAAGCACCTTCTGATCAGTATGAGCTGACACAGCATTTCACGGTTTCCTATATAATTCACAGTTCCTGAAGTCAGAACATCCCCTTACTCAAGAGCTCTTCAGTGAGTGTGGTTCCAACTTCATGCCTGTTCAGCTTGCTGTCTTTTACTGTAATAATTCTGATGTGAAATAATCCACGGTGGTACATCATCGTCTTTAACACACTTTCTTCCTTCAACTTTGATTCTCACCACTGACAAACTTTAATATCAAAAGTCTTCTTTTTTTTTTGTGTGGTCACTGATAAGCTAACACAAACCACTTCTCTGAGAAACAGAGAGATGCTAGAAGTGTAAGTTTTCTTTCCCCAAAAATTCTGCATCGTTTAATCAAGTAAAGAAACTTATTTGAATAAATTCTCATAATTCTAGCTTGTTTTCCAGCTATCCATTGCAAGGGTGACTGTACTGCTTAGGGATAATCAGTCAGTGATAAATAGATGGAATCTGCTGAAAGAAAACCTTCAATAAAGAGATGCTAAAGGCAGTCTTGGCATGAATGTATTAGCTTGGGAAAAATCAACCTGCAAGGAAACCAAAAAGTACCTTCCTTCCTCTTTCATCTGTTTCCACCTCCTAGGAAAATAAATCGAGAGGGGAGTTACTTTCTTTAACATGTAATTGCAGTTTAAACTCCCTCTCAAAAAGCATCAATCTATTTCCTATAATGCCAAAAAAGCAAAGGGTTAAGAAAATAGCTCAAATAATTCTTTCTCATTGAGCCTCTAACAAACATATTCTCTTCTTCCTCCTTGTCCTTATTAGTACTAGTCACTCTCCTTGTTTGCTTTCTGGTCCTATCACTGCATTCACAGACACTGTTCTCCTCCCATTCTATTAATTTTGGATGCTTCTTGTGGAGGATCTGATCTAACATACATTGGAGTACTTCTAGATGTTACAAGTTTCCTTGAGAAAGCCATCGGCATGGTGACAACTTTACTGAGCTGATTAAACCATGTGAGCCTCTGTTATATATAGGTCTTTTGGCAGAATCTAACTGCATTCCACGTAAAGGCTGGGCCTGATGACTCCATCTGAAGGGCAGTACTTGTGCATTCAGAATAACAGTTATAGGAGGAATGAGAGGTGAGGGACAAGGACTGCGAGCTTGACTTGCCGCAGATACAGAGTCTAGCCACATCACTACCTCTCAACAATTCACAAGAGGATGTCTGTGCTGTTTACTAGGGCAGCATTTCAGGCCAAATTCAGCCCCACTGTGAATGGGCACAACTCCACTGGTGTTATACAAAGCCTGCTTTACTAAGAACAGAACAGGAAAAGCTGTTTGAACAGTGCCAATAATTGCTTCTCTTTTTTTTTTTTTTTTTTTTAATTCATTTTTAAAAGACAATAGAAGATCAGAGGCAGCAGCTACAATCCACCATCTACAAACAGCATTAGTAAGAACACAAATGAAAGGCTTTGTGCCACAGTTATATAGCACATCTAACACAAATTGCTCAGCGGTGAGTGGTTGTTGATTAGCTATGAAAGAGTGTAAAGAGCACAGGGAAAACCTCCACTCCATAAGCTTCCTAGGACTTGGGGAAGTAGATGTCATTCCTGGTGAGGGGCCACTGAAGGGAAAGGACTCAACTATAAATAGCATTTCAGAAGAAGTTGCAGAGGTTTTGAGGAAACATCTTTCCATTGCTGCTTTTGTAAGGGTTTCAGACTGTGTTCTACTCAGATTCTGAAGAAAGGCATGCTTTAGTCTAGTGCCAAAGAGGAGAAAATAAGGAAACAACTCTATACTAGTGGGATATAGGTGGAAATCCTCATTTCATGTCCTCCGTATACAGCTTCTTTCACATAAATTATCTAATGGATGTCAGGCAAACCTAATGATACCTCTAGAGTAACCACTAATCTCTTACACTGAGCTCCTCAAAAGTGGTTTAATATTTGACCTTAAAATAGTATAATCATTCTCCTTTTACACCAAAAGGCAGTAAACCTGAAAAGCTTCCCCTTAACTAATGTGTCAAATGTGATTTTCTTCAGAAATAAATGAAACACTCCAAAAAGCTCTGTCAGGTAGCACTTTGGATATCAAAAAATATTGCAGTTTAGGAAAATTTAAACATGCTTGCATATTCTTTTTATGCTTTTTATGCTATCCTGTGTGTTAATTTGTGCATACATTTATCAATAAAACCACACTTATGAAGATTTTTGTATGGAAGTGTGTTTTTATTGAATATTATGACCTGTAAAGTTATAATATGAACTACTATTAATTAATTAAGTCAGGGAATTATCCATACGACAGTTTTTCACTGTGTTTATTTGTTCCCCATGACTATTCCTCAATCTGTTCCAGAAAAGTGGACCCAGATCCTGGTATGTCTCATGAGCTATGGTACTCTTTCACTGGAGTTCATAACTTTGGGGCACAATTTGCTGCAGCCCTAGTTAGCAGGTGATTTACAGGCCTGTACTTTTCTCAATGACTTTTCTAAAATACCCAGGGCAAAGCACTGTTTATCACAAACTGTGATGCATAATAGCAGGGGCTGCCCAAGCTGTAATTATGTCACAAGAAAAAAAAAAAAACTCACAAATTTATCAGACCATTAGTGAGCGGACACATTTGTCTGCTGTGTGTATTCCTCTGCCACCAAAGTCATATATATAGGATTGCTTTTTAAAGGGAACATAAAGAATGTCCAGGAAACCTGCACTCAGATGAAAAACAGCATGATTGCTTTCATTGTTGCCAGCTTCCGAACAGTGGACATCACAGATTTTCATTCAAAAGCAGCCAAGATCTCCTCACAACTTTGCTCACAGCTAAGTCAGGGTTTAAAGGAAGGTTTGAGGGTGGGATAAGTCACAGCAAAGTCTTCCTTTGGGGAATAAATGACCCAGTGTTTTAGGTAGTAGAGCTTTGCAATCACATTTCTTGTGTGTGAACATGACCACTTAGAAAAATTTCTTTGCTCCAGTCTCCCCCAACAGATTATTTCTTAGTGAACTTGGAAAGCAATAAATGCTTGTCTATGTTGCATATAAGACGTAAGAAGACTCAATTCTGCATCTATTCCAAGTTAATGGAGCAATATAAGCAATTAGCTTGAATAACATTAAACAGTACCTGATATGGAAAAAAATAAGAAATATCTCACATGCTGCTTCTTCAGGGAAAAAAAAAAAAAAATCAGCACTATCTTAAAAAGCTATACATTCTCCCAACTTAGTCATGCTGAGCCAGGTAGGAAAAAGAGCCATTGGAACAGAAACGCTACCCTACAATATCTTTTATAATAAATGTATATAATGAACCATACTGGACATGCAATGATACAAACTAATGATAGGCAACGCTGAGTCTCTCTTCTTTGGTCCTTTCATCTGCTGCTACTTCCTGACCCACTCACCACACACACACACAATCCTTTTTCTCACAGGTTCAGAAATGGGGCATATCGACTCCACTTGATGCCTCCCTCCTGTTTGCTTTGAGATGACGCAGGCTGGCTTGCCCTCGCCATACCTCAGATTTACAGTTGCAGCAAGGTACTCTGCGTTCAGATGATACTTACTTCTTTTTTCTTTTTTTTTTTCCCTTTTTTTTTTTTTCCTTATCACTGCAGATAGTTGCATTATAAATACACAAATTCCAGTAAGGTTGCATATTTTTTTAAATTCTTTTTTCAACAGGACATCAGGTAATATAGTTGGTGCTTCCTTTGTTATGTAGTATTATTGTGTTGAGCTATAGAATATAGCCCTGTGGAGAAAGTAGATTTTGTATATAGGATTGGTAAGCATGCTAAACCTCTTCAGAAAGTTTTCAGAAACCTCTGCATTTTCTCTTCTTCATTTTCTCTCTCTGAGTGTTATTGTTTTACTTTTCACAGGGACCTGTGCAGCTTGCCTTTACATCTGAAATTCTCTCCAGCTGAAGGTGTTGGAATGTCAGACACTCACTTCACTTGCAGCAGGAGTTTCTATTTCTTCCTATTTTTGGGTTAAAAAAAAAAAAGAAAATAAAAAAAATAAAAAGGCAACTTTTCTTATAACAGTGAGTTTGTAGATAAACAGGAAGCATATTAGAGACTAATCTTGCTCTCAGGAGATAAATAAATAAACAGTAATAAAAGTGACCTTGAGTTCCTGTGAGGAACTGAGCAAACTCTAAGTAAGAAATATATCAAGGAATTTCACTTAACAGCTTGATTGAACACATGTATCAATCTCTTTGGTGCTATTTGAAAGTATTGTAAGTGATAACAGCAGTATTTTATTTTCTTCCTTAATAGAAAAGACATAACACTTAAAGAAGTTTTGTGAACGCTACTGTCATAAGTGAGGTTGTGTATTAAACTCTTAGTAGCCCAGAGCTGCAAGCAACACACACAAATTCCTGTAAGACAAGCAAGTGTAGGAAACATATGGAAGTGTTAAGAAAGATTAATATAAATTCCTTGACGCTTCCAAACTTAGAAAATAAAACACAAGCTCCATAATGCATGTCACAAGGTCTCATTGTTATAAAAGACTTGTTTATTGTTAGAGAAGACCAACTTACTCTAACTGGTAAGCCTAGCTGGTGCTGAGTTTTGTCTTTTTTGACTCTATAGTCAGTGAGATGTTAATTACATTATTTTCTGTTTCATTAAGCAGTAAGCGTTGTGGCATTCTTTTCCTCCTCTTTGTGAAACTTCAAGAAATAGCAAACGTAAACTCTTCTTTCTCATATTTGGAATCTATCTAGAGTGGTTTTTTAATGCGTTTTATGGTCAAGTCATATAGTTCTTGCTGAATTCAACAGGGCAAATTAGCCAAGGTTATCATGCTTGTCTGAGCTTGAAAATTTCTCCTGATGCCTCAAATCCATCTCACTGCATGAGACAGAAGAGGGAAACGTATCAGAAAGATTTATGTGTGAGAAAGCCTTTGACAGACTCTCTAAAAGAGTTTTTCTTACGCAGGGGGCTGAGCAGGAATATCCTCCAGATTTTCAAAAACTTACTAGTGATTATAAGTGTAGTAAAGACTTCTGGAAATTAGATCTTTTTTAAAACAAACCAACATGAAGCAGCTTTTCAAAATGTAGGCACATTGTTTCAGCTGACCTCACATTTATGAGAATTCAAAGGAAATTCCAGGCTCTAACTTCCAGCAAATACCAGATATTGCACTCTTCAGCAAATGCAACTGGTAAGCCACATTTGTATTAGCAACTTGGCTGTAGCTGTGCAGTGAATGGCAACAGGTATTTCATAAATACTCTGTCGTCCATCTTCAGCCAGACACAGTGATTCATTCAGTTCTTGGCCATATTCTTTGAAACAGAGGCCCCTGTCATCAGTTCTGGGCAGTTTATATAGAGTTAAAGCTCCTACTTGGACCATTTCTCCCAGTTGAAAAATTGCCACAGTAAGTTCTCCAGTCTGCCAAGTTGGCACACTCTATCCTCGAAGCTGGAGAAAAGCCAAAAATTGCAGCAGCATTGTGAACCTCCAGTCTCAGTCACTGGCCTCTATCAGCACTCTTGCTTATGTTCACAGAGGAACGTTCTGATCATAATTTAGACTTAGCCAAAATCCCTCTGTCTTCATTTTAGGAAAGTGCTGAGTGGGGTCCTATTAAAATATTTGGATAGACTCATACAGTAGACTTGGTCTCTTGGTAGTTCTGAAGAATAAAACTTACTAATAAAATGTGCTGTGGATTTCTTTCTCATATCTTTTCAGCATGAAGGGACATAGTCTAAATAGCAATAGAGGACTGAGAAATTGCATGGTGCTATAACTCTCATCTATTTATTTGTAATAAATTGAATAAGTAATTTTTGCTAATTTCAGCAGCTAAAAACTTTTCTGGAACTTTCTCGTGCAAGCTTTTCTAAATTGTTCAGATAATGCAGAGTTATGAAAAGCTATTGGAATGCTAACTGGTATAAAGCCACATGCAAAAGCTCATAGCATCTTTTTTTTTTTTTTTTTTT
>WBNM01039698.1:0-71604 GCA_013399055.1 Ramphastos sulfuratus
AGCCATTCGCCACCCAGCTTGGAGTTGTGCATGGAAGTGGAGGACAAAGCAGCCTGGTAACAAAAAGTGTTCCCTCATTAATATGTGTATTTCATGTCTTATTTAATCTCCTTTAAGTACTCATTTACCAGATATTTTATGACTGCACTTGGTTAATTACTAGCAAACGGCACTGATACATAAGCTTAAAATACATATCTTAATTTTTCTTTTGAACACAACAAATATGATTATTATACATCTTTCTTGGCAATAGAGGTTTCTCTAATTAATTACAATAAATTTCACTGATATGAAACTAACACATAAAATAAAATTTTCCCCACTTGCAAATCTGAAATCTGTTAAAGGTTTTAAAACTGTATTTACTTAGAATTCTGTTAATTTTGTACAGTTTTTGTAACTTCCTTCCTTACATGATTTTATATTAATTTCCTATTGAAATATTTGCATTTAAATGCCAGCAGCTGTCAAGATTTATGGCTTAAGATATTGGCATATATATAATAGTAAAGTCTCTTACAATTGAATGAGGTAGGGTAAAAACTGTACTTTCCTCTTAAAGATTTTAGTTTGACTGGTGAGCTTACTTGTTATTTATAAAGGAAACAAACAATCTGTCTTTAGAAGCTTTGCTCTCACATTTATAATGCCAGCTGCAGTTACTCCCCCAACTGAGACAGAAAAGGGTAATTCTTTTTTGTTCATTCTGATTATATGATTCTCTGATTCTGCAAAACTTAGAGAAGTTGAGGAGAAAAAAAAAAAGGAAAAAGAGAGCTATAGAAGAAAAAAGGTAAATGTCATTCTAAAGAAAACAAAGTCTTTATGTTGGTTTTAGCTGGCATAGATATAGTTTTCTTCATCTAGTATGGGGCAATGATTTGGATTTGTGCAACAAACACTGTTGATTAGACAGGAACATTTCTTGGTTTTGCTGAGAAGCATTTACACAGAGCCGAGGCCTTTTCTGCTTTTCAAACCATCCCACCAGCAAGTAGACTGGGAGTGCAAAAGAAGTTGAGAAGGAACACAGCCAGGACAGTTGAACGCAACTGATCAAAGAGATATTCTAGCACATGACATTATGCTTAGCGTATAAAGCTAGGAGAAGAAGAAGGAAGGAAGGGATGTTTCCAGTGATGGCATTTGTCTTTCCAATTAATCTCTTTGAGTCATGGAGCCCTTCTTTTCTGGAGATATCTCAACATTTGCCTGCTGATGGTGAATTAATTCCTCGTTTTGCTTTGCTTGTGCAAAAGGCTTTTGCTTTACCTATTACACCATTTTTATCTCAGCTTACAAATTTTCTCACTTTTCCAGTTGTCTCCCCTATCTCACCAGAGGAGAGTAAGTCAGCAGCTGTGTGGGGATTAGTGGCCAGCTGGAGTTAAACCACCACTGTCTTAAAACAATGTGATGACAGTGGGCTAGTAAACCAGTATGTATAGGGACATGCCAGAAAACTTCAGAAAAAACATAGTATTTAAAATTTTTGTTTCAATGCTTTCCAAGAGAGTTTGTTCTTTTTCTAGATGATTATTAATAAACAGATCTCTGTTGAATATACTGTGTGCAGTTCTGNAGCTTTGCTCTCACATTTATAATGCCAGCTGCAGTTACTCCCCCAACTGAGACAGAAAAGGGTAATTCTTTTTTGTTCATTCTGATTATATGATTCTCTGATTCTGCAAAACTTAGAGAAGTTGAGGAGAAAAAAAAAAAGGAAAAAGAGAGCTATAGAAGAAAAAAGGTAAATGTCATTCTAAAGAAAACAAAGTCTTTATGTTGGTTTTAGCTGGCATAGATATAGTTTTCTTCATCTAGTATGGGGCAATGATTTGGATTTGTGCAACAAACACTGTTGATTAGACAGGAACATTTCTTGGTTTTGCTGAGAAGCATTTACACAGAGCCGAGGCCTTTTCTGCTTTTCAAACCATCCCACCAGCAAGTAGACTGGGAGTGCAAAAGAAGTTGAGAAGGAACACAGCCAGGACAGTTGAACGCAACTGATCAAAGAGATATTCTAGCACATGACATTATGCTTAGCGTATAAAGCTAGGAGAAGAAGAAGGAAGGAAGGGATGTTTCCAGTGATGGCATTTGTCTTTCCAATTAATCTCTTTGAGTCATGGAGCCCTTCTTTTCTGGAGATATCTCAACATTTGCCTGCTGATGGTGAATTAATTCCTCGTTTTGCTTTGCTTGTGCAAAAGGCTTTTGCTTTACCTATTACACCATTTTTATCTCAGCTTACAAATTTTCTCACTTTTCCAGTTGTCTCCCCTATCTCACCAGAGGAGAGTAAGTCAGCAGCTGTGTGGGGATTAGTGGCCAGCTGGAGTTAAACCACCACTGTCTTAAAACAATGTGATGACAGTGGGCTAGTAAACCAGTATGTATAGGGACATGCCAGAAAACTTCAGAAAAAACATAGTATTTAAAATTTTTGTTTCAATGCTTTCCAAGAGAGTTTGTTCTTTTTCTAGATGATTATTAATAAACAGATCTCTGTTGAATATACTGTGTGCAGTTCTGGAGCCCCCAGTACAGGAAGGACATTGAAGTGTTGGAGCGGGTCCAGAGGAGNACTAATATATTTTAGCAGCTAATATGATTAAGATATAAAAATAGTCATTTTAGTGGAAATACCAAATAGTTCTGCCTTGTTGCCTTATAAAGTACAGGGTATAATGTATACATTTTACACAGAATAAATACATTGCAAGCCTTGAAATTAGCTAGCAACAAAATCTTCCATAACATAATGCATTTATACCACAGCAGTTCATTAAACTGACAGGAGACATCTCACCTAACTTTAGATGTCTACGAGACATCTGCCTATTTAATAGTAACTTTCTGTTGGGTTTGGGGTTTTTTGTTTGGGTTTTTGGTTTTTGTTTTGTTTTGTTCAGAGGTTTTGTGTGTTGGTTTTTTGTTTCTGGTTTGTTTTTTTTTTTTTAATCCATTGGAGTTCAATAGTCAGTAAAGGATGGAATGTATATGACCAACTGTATACATCTACTTTAGGATTATACGGATCATAGACTGAGTGCCTGCTTCAGATAATAAAAAAAGAAGCCTATGCTAATAGCTCAGTTGTAGGTGTCTGTTTAATAAAGAGGTGAAGGTAAATTAAAAGTATCATCCCTGTTTACTGTTTTCTTTATATGGCTCAGATGACTAGTTTTCCACTACAATAAATTCTGGACTATTTACAGGGATTATAACTGAAAGTATGTATTTCATGTTTATGTAGCTATAGAAATAAAATTATCTTATATGAACTTTGATTGAAGAGAACATCTACATCATATAACAATTGCTAAGAACTATAAAATCACAGCATCCAGCTGATGTCTCAATACACAATGTCAGTTTGAACCCTTCTTTTATGGGAAAACTCATATAAAATCATCTATATTATATTAGGGTTTGCCAACAATGCCAAGCGCTTTTGGAAAGTCACTTATCTCTACATTTGTAATAAATGCTTGAATGTGTTAGGCAATATACAAAATTTTATATGGTCATTTAACAACAATTATTCATGAAAAATTACATCCTCAATGTATAAGAAAGTTTAGTCTGTCGAGAACAGGAAAGATTTTGAAGATCCAACTGTAGTTATGGAAGACACAATAAATAGTAACACTTAAACATAAACTCTCCCATTACTAAAAATACAGTCTCATCTTTTCTCATGAGCAGTGGGAAGAGTAAAGTAAAACAAGTGAAAGAGTAAAACAAATCAATAAATATGAGTTGATACAAATCAGAATGGAAAATTAACACAATTAATTAATTCAAACAATGTCAGTTTGTATGTGAGGAAGACTTTGATATATTAAAAAAATACTGCTAATCATTGAGAAAACTAACTAGATGTAGTAGTCCAACACTTACCAGCAATGTATGACAAGCAGCCATATGGAATCATCAATGGAGTCACACAGTTTCCCTTACAAAATTGTCTGCGGGAAAGTTTCTAGACAGTGAGATGATAAACATGGCCAAAGGAAAGAAAAAACTTCTGCTCATATTTTAAAACTGCAGATAATCGTCAACAACTTTTGGGCTTGTAAAGGAAAAGTCATACTAAAACATACAAGAAAATAGTCAAATATTTACCAATGATGTGACAAAACTTAATAAAGATGACATCAAATCCCAGACAGATTTTTTTTTTTTTTTTTCCAGACTCGGAACAATTGTTAGAATTAAAAACTCATTTAAATGAAGAATTACTTATATAAACATGACAAATATTTTAATGATCTAGAGCTCCTTTTCCAATAATAAATGTGCAATATATTTAAGTAATTTGAAATATTAATAATTTGTTTTGGGTTCTCCTCTTGACTGAGACTCTGAAAGGATTTTGCATCAAAAATTTCTTACTTCTGTACCTAAACCACTGTCGCATGCAATTTCAGGCCTGACCTCAGTGTTGATATGTTCAGTGCTGGACACCCAGAGCATAGACATTTCCAGCTATTCAAAGAACCCACGTAGCAGATTTTTGAAGATTAAAGAAAAAACAAAAAAAGTGAATATGGACAATGGCACCCGCATATCACTAACACAGTGACCTTTATTTTTTTTAATGAAAGAGAAGAACCAGGCCAGAATTCATTGAGGAAAACTAATAGAAAAATGCACAGCAAAATGAACAGACTGTCAGTCTTCCTTGATCAGTTATTTTCTTACTGTAATATAGTCTGATATGAAAAAAAAAAAACCTATAAAAACATGCTTTCTAAAATGCTACTGTAAAAATATCATTAAAGAATCTTTTAGTAACTTTGTATTACGTCTCATAATTGAAGTAATTGTTACTCTACAATGCATCTACTGTGCTAGTAGACATTAAGCAAACATTAGCAAGACCAGAAAAATTTCAGTGGAGTGGAATGGAATAGTGTTATATGCCAATTACTATTTTCTTCTATAGTGTACCTTTCAGCCCAATAATAGTACTGACTATATTTCAATTTTTCACCAGCCCTGAAAGATGTCATAAGTATTTTCCAGCTTGGTGAAAATTTCATACTGCTTCATCCCCCAGCACTATATCTCAGCACACTTGTTCTCATTTTTGGTGACCCACTGCTGCAGGTGAAAATCCCCAAACATCTTTTCCAAAACATGCCATAGCTGACCTTAACTACATCGCTTCCATACACCAGCTTCTGATCATGCATTCCCTCTAGGAAACACTACTTTTCTCTAAAGAAGCTTCTTTCCAACATACAGTCTTCTCCAATTTACTCTCATAGGAATGTCTCTCTCTACTGTAACCTCTCCAAAGCCTGGGAATATATCAGTGTTGCCAAAATGTTTTGGATGCATCAGCTGCTTCTGTGTGTGGCACTAGCTCCATCTCCTTCCTGCTGGTACTCCTTCTGTCTTCTGTGTAGGTTACCCTGTAATGATCACTTGCTCCCTTCCTCCTTCTCATTTTAGGTCCACCTGATAACAGCAAGTGCTCGTTAATGGTGCTGAAATTACCTTTATTTAAATAAAATGTGTGTTTTTCATTAAATAAACATCAGTTGGAGCAGAGACCAAGATTTATCCATTGAAAGAGACTCATTAGCTTAATGGGATTATTTACATGTACAAATCATATTCATTACTATTTAAGAATGGTTGGTCAGGTTGTACCCAAAAAAAATCAACCCTACTAATGTGAACTGTGCTAGTAAAATAATATATCCAGTTTGTGGGCATTGTTATAGTCTCTCCATTCCACATCACCTTTCTGGCTAACAAAACTTCTGTACTACTCGTAGATGTTTTACTTACGGAAATATTTCAGAATCTTGGCATTACCAACTTCTTATCCTCTCACCTCCCTTGAAAAAGCATGTGCAGAGAAGAAAAAAATTAGTATTTCCAGTGTGTTTTACACTTAGGGGAATCAGGTTGATGAAATAATAGCTATTCTTTTATCTCTGAATATGGAGAACATGAAATGGTATACAGAAACACTTGAAATTAGAAGATAGGAGAGGTGACTCTGTCTCCTAACTGGAAGGAGTCAGTGAAAGTCTGAAATTAAATTTAAGGCTCCCAAATGGAGGCACCTGGGTAAGAGCATAACAAGACATTTAAAGAATAGTATATAAAAGGCAGTAGGAAAAAAAATCAGCTTTTACTTTCTATGATAATATTTCAAGAAAATATTTTCCTTAATTAAAATTAAAAGCAGTGATGATCATCATGAGGGTAGGGAGGCTCTACAGAGGGACTTGGATAGATTGGATTGATTGTCCAATGTTAATGGCATGAGCTTCAACAAGGCCAAATGCCAGGTCCTGCACTTGGGCCACAACAACCCCAAGCAGTGCTACAGGTAGAGTGGCTGGGAAGCTGTCTGAATAAAAGGGACCTGAGGTTTGTAATAGACAAGCAACTCAATATGAGCAATCAGTGTGCCCAGATGACCAAGAAAGGCAATGGCATCCTGGCTTGTATTAGAACTGCTGTGTCCAGCAGGAGTAGAGAGGTGATCGTCCCCTTGTACTCAGCTCTGACAAGGCCACATCTCAAGTGTTGTGTTCAGTTTTGGGCACCTCAATACAAGAGAGCTGTTGAGGTGCTGGAGCAAGTACAGAGGAGGGCAATGAAGCTGGTGAAGGGCCTGGAGAATAAATCTTATGAGGACCAACTAGGGGAGCTGGGGATGTTTAGTTTGAAAAAGAGGAGGTTGAGCTGTAGACCTCATTGCTGTCTACAGCTACCTGAAAAGACCCTGTGGAGAGATTGCTGCTGGTCTCTTCTCACACATAAATAGTAATAGAACAAGAAGGAACGACCTTAAGCTGCAACTGGGTAGGTTTAGACTAGATATTAGGAAAAAAAAAAAATCTCAGAAAAAGTGGTCAGGCATTGGAATGAGCTGCCCAGGGAGGTGGTTGAGTCACCAGCCCTGGACATGTTTAAAAGTTATTTGCATATGGTGCTTGGGGATATGGTTTAGGGGTGAACCTTGTAGAGTAGGGATGTCAGTTGGACTTGATGATCCTGAGGGTCTTTTCCAACTGGAAGGCTTCTTTGATTTTGTGAAATACAAAGTCAGGTTTGATTAGCACTTACAAAAATTTATCCAGAAAATTTTATGGCAAAAATTCCCCTGCTCCATTGAAGGTTCTCCACTGCTGTGGCTTCCTCCAGGGCACACCACCCTGCTAGAGCACTGGATCCTCTATTAGTTGTACTGTGGATATCTGCTTCTGTGGACTGCAAAAGGACATTTGCTTCACCAGAGTCCTCTCCAGGGGCCTGCAGGGGAGTTTCTTCACCAGTGTCTGGAGTAATTCCTCCTCTCCTTCTTCACTGACCAGGTTGTCTGCAGAGCTATTTCTCTCACATTTTTCTCACTCTTCTCTCACATGCTGTGCAATGCTTTTCATCCTTTCTTAAACTTGTTTTCTCCAAGGTGCCACCACCATGGCTGAGGGACTCAGCTGTGCTCTGCAGTGGGTCCATTGGAGCCTGCTGGGACCTTCTCTGTATATCATGAGGCAGTCCTGACCTCTCCTCATAGAGGCTGTTCCTACAGCCCCTGAATGTCAATACCTTACCATGGTCAATCAATATATTAATTCATATAGAAAACAATTTTGTTTTAATTTGGTTTAGTTATAAAATGAAGCAAATTAATCAGAAGACTAGCTTTCTCCTGCTGTATGCTATGATCATGATATCTCATAAGTTTAATTAAAACAGACATTTTCTCACCAATTCTATTGATTTGGATGAACTCCCATTTCTTCATGAAATACTTTTCTTATGACAAAGTATCAACCAGTCAATTATTAATAATGTTTTAAGCCAACCTCAGCAGGCTAACTAAGCTTCTTTAATAACAGAAAAGGTTTAGAAAACAATCTGCCACAGAAGTCTTAAATTCAAATCAAATTTTAAAAAATATTAATTTTAATATTTAAATGAAATTGAAAAAGACACTTAGCAATGTCAGTCTCTCCCATAACATATTCGGTTATTATATCCTACCTAAAACATTAAATTATGACATAAGACCATTTTCTTTGTTGTTCAGAGAAAGCTGAGTGTGAGGATGTCCACTTCAATGATACTACTGGATGAAGGCAAAAAATGAGAAAAGCCCTGGATTTGAGGGTCTGAAGGTAACAATAACTGGGTTTTTTGTGCAACGGTATTTCTCACTGTGTCCCCTTTCTCAGTAAATGACATCCCTATGCAAACACCTTGAAGAAGCAGATGTAGAACTGGGTCTTATGCCTCTGTTTAAGAGGACCTCTTTAAGGAAGAGGGTAAGTGGTTTGCTTTTAGAAAATAAAGATGAAATATCAATAGTACAGATTATAACTAATAATGGTCACTTTCAGAATACCTTACAGATCCAAAGCACTGTGATACCAGTTAATGTTTGCTTAGTAAAATTAACATAATTCCATGTGCAAAGATGCTGAAACAACAGAAGAGTTTTAAAACAAACAAGACAAATCCCAGAGCCCACCTCAGAGGCTGCACAGATTTGTACTCAGATTTGTCGTGGTAGGCCTAAGCAGGCCAAAATAGCTTGCCCAGACATGTTTTTCTGGTCTTCTTCCCTTCTGTTTTGGGGAGAAACAACCGCGGTAAAGAGGACAAAGAACTTGGAGCCACTGAGTCTAAGGACTGTGGCTTGCCCAGTGTTGTTTGAATCCTATGGTAAACAAGGTACACACACTCAGCTTGTGCATGCCTTGTGCAAGGCCTGTGTTGTGCCCTAAAAAGGGTAAAGCAAGCCTATGGCTTCACTTAATATGGTCAAGCTTGGCTAACTGCCATTCTGATTGCTTATTCTGTGTCCAAAGGCCCATTAGTCTTGGGCTGTATTGATAAAAGGATCTGAGCAGGTGACACAACTTGCTCTGCCGTTGTATCCACGCTCTCTGATGCTGTAACTGTGCTTGCTTACTGCTGCTACTGCCTTCTAATATCCTGAACTGCCTGGAAACTGCCTCCAGGCCTTTACCAGGAACAGGCTCTAAATGCCTCCATGCGATCAGCCTCCACAGTCAGCGTGACATCTGCACAAGACATCCTGCCTACACCCGAAAGTCTCCTGCCCAGACGAGAAGTCCTGGAGCGACACAGATCATCCTGAGTAGATCAAGACCAGGTCAGATATTCTCTGCCTCCTTTCCCCAGCAGCCTAAAGCCTGGGAAGAATCAGAAGTCTCAGCAGCTGACAAGACAGTAACAGAATTCTCTGAAAGCGTTTGGGTACTGTCTGAAGCTGTAGCTAGCCCTGTGAGTCGGGAGATAATTTTGTGCGTAAATACTTCAAGCCTCTTGTAATTCACCATTGCCTTCTGCCATAAGCAGAAAGGAGCTCCTTGAGTCCATCTAATGGGCAAGCGGCATATTGACCACAAGTGGTGTATTGACTGCAGGAACCTTCTGTTCCAGTTCAATTAATATTATATTATTACTAGTTATGTCTAGATCCTATCTGTATAAAGTTTCCATGACTGTGTGAAGAACTGATTATTATTAAAATTAGTGGCTGGGGTGGTGAGAGTTCTGAATATTGAATATTAATAAACAATACTAATCTTTGAAAATACCATCTTGCATTAATTAATTACCCCTCCATAACAAGGTTCTACACAATCCTCGATGCAACATGTATGCACAGGGTCCAATGGTAGTGGAATAGACCTTGCTGAATAAATCATTTGAAAAATAAGTCTCAGAGGAGATTCAGGCTTTCAGATAGTTCTTCAGAGGGTCAAAATCACACACCATATTAAAGCTACTCATGCTATTAATAGACAGTTTTTTTCTTGTGAACAGTAAAAGATTTTATTGTTAATTGATTCTTATAGCTTATTCACAGTATGATTCTGCATTTTGATAGACTTAGAAGTTCCATTGACTTAAACAGGAGCAGTGAGTGCACAAGGAATAGAGAACAAGGCCTTTGAAGTTCAGTATCATTATTTAGATTTCAGGCATGTCTGGAGACAGTACTCTAGATTAATAAAATGCTTTGCTTCAATTAGCTCTGTGTCTCCTGCATCCCTCCCCAATTCCCTCTGCCCTTGTTTAACATACTCCCTTATCCCTTCGCATTATCCAGACAGGTGCTCTCTGCTACCACAAACTGCTGGAAGTTTGACGGAGGAGAGAGAGAGGCATGTATATTGGTTTCTTGGCTCCAATGCAGGAAAAGACCATGTGTGAGTCTGTATATGTGTCTTATTTTTTTCTCTGTGACTATTGCTTCAGAAATTCTTTAAAATTATCTTTGAAAAAAAAAAAAAATCTTAAAAGAGCTCTTGAACAGATATGGTCACTTCCGTGTCTGGCAAGGACACTTTTACAATCTAGCACAGAATATGTAAATCAAAGGAGTATTACTTCTAGCTGCTTTAAGTCTAGGGGTGAGGGAAGCCTATATAAAGGAAAAAAAATGTATATCCTTTTGCAGATATTAAGTAAATCTTTATTGGAGTAGAACTCAGATTCCTGCCATGATTTTCTCTGGTTTTCCACCATAATAAGCACCTCATTTCAGATCTCCTTGAAAGAGGCTTAGGAGCATAATGCACCTGCCGCTGGAAACTGACACATCCTGCAAAGTGGAAGCAGGAAATTATAAGTTTCACATTGAATTCAATGGGAAAGTCATAAGGCCCTGCTCCTTCTCCCTTGGGGTATTTTCCTATTTTATTGTCAGCACTATAATGGGCAATCAGTTCCTGAAATGGTGCCCTGCTGCCTAGATGAAGCATTTATAGGGTTTTTAAGCACTCCCTTTGAACGCTGCAGAATAAAAAAGTCAGTCCTTGTAAGTTTAGATTTTAGGGCCCTGATTCCACACTGAACTATGTGTCAGCAAACCTCCTGCCCACTTGGAATTCAGTGCAGGATCAGGGTCTCAATGTCTACATTTTCTCTTGCAATTCAGACCTTTATTTATCACAGCTGGAAACAACATTAGAAATAAAAATGCTTCTAAAACCAAAGTGTCTGTCCCTTTTAAAAGTTAAGTTTCCTAGATTTATGCACATATATTTACATAGTAATCCTCTGAATGGAAATACTGCTTCTAATGAGTTAGGGGATTACTACAAAAATATATAAATCATCACAGATGTTTTCCATGCAGAAACATTTTCTTAAAAAAAAAAGGCAACCAGTCCAAAAACAAAAACAAAAGCACAACAAACTGTGTTCAAAATTCAATGGGGAAAATAAAAAGAAAAGTCTTTTTGATGGCCTAACATCAGAAACCAGATCCAAGAAAGATGTTTTGGTCCAAATCCAACATGAAATTTAGGCCTATAGCAAAATCCTGAGAATTTAGGGATCACTTAAGGTCAGTATAAATTGAGAAGACCAAGCTTGACTACAGCTTAGAATACTATCTAGGTCATCTCTTTTCAGCAGCGTCTAATCCTTACAATACCTAAATCTATAAAATGCCTTCCTGTGTGTCTTAAAGTCTGCTACTGCTCAAAGTGGCCATACTTGTTCAGACCTGGCTACAGAAGTTATGTGTACATTGCCCAGATAAATTCCAGGTTTAATCACAAGTAGTAAGTCAGTGAGCCACCTACTTCTCCAGAAAAGTCAAAAAAGATTGCCATGTCATTTTCCTCACATCTGCTAATAACCAGAACTGCTCTTCACAGAAGCTGGAGGGCCCTTACCAGCTCTGAGCCACCATTAGCCATAACCTGAAAAGAAGCTACAGGAAATAGTATGTTCCACTTGCCTGTCAAGGTTGGGTCTCTGTGAGAAAGAAGTCACGGTATTAAAAGCAATAGCAAATTTATAAATTACTTTCTCCTAGTTGTTACAGTATTCAGTAGGAAAGAAGTCTTTGCTCCCAGGACTATTGTTCTTGCAATGTAATGGCATAAGATAGAGCAAGAATGTAATTTCTGTTCCACTAGAAAGACAGTTGGAAAATCCTTTATATGGTCACTTGACTTCTCTGGTTACGATTCAATTGCAAGGACAAATGCAAACTTTATGAGCAGCTCTCCTCACTAACTTGCTGCTTGTTTCTCAGGTCACAAAGTTTGGTGATTAAGGCCACTGTTCTACGGGGGAAACAGGAATCAATTGCTTTAAGATTTGAAAATCTGCTTACTGGATGAATGGTGTAACTGTCATCCTACAGTTCAAAAGAGAGGGAGTGCAATTTATTACCACTTTTCAAACTCGTTCCCTTTGGTGCCTATTCCTCCAAGGTGTGTACACTCTCAGTCATCATCTCACTCTTTCACACCAGAGCAAGATTCACTCTTGGGCTCAATTAACCTTGTCTCATATAAAATAAAAGGAAAGGATGATAGCACAAGCAGGACTGAATTTTCCAGAAAAACTGGAGGGGTTTTGTGGGGATTTTTAATCCAGTCATAGCACCACTGACAGATACAGAGATTCTTACAGCAGTCTATCCTAGATTTCAGCTGGCCAGTTATAAACTGACTCCAGCTCCACAGCTGGGAGGTAGTGTTAACATGGCACCAAGCCCAAGTTAACCAAGCATCAGGAGACTCCTGAGAAAATTAAACTATTGGCAACTTAGCAATGTTGAAAGGCTTGAGACTGTATTTTAGTCACTCCCTCAGCCCCAGTGAATACTTCTATTCAGTAGCAGGTGATTATCCTTAAGAACAGAACCTACATGCACCCTGAGAGAGACCTAGCAGAGATCCTATTGTGAGTGTTTTTTGGCAAGCTTCACCAGAGACTTTGGCAGCCTCTCTTTCTCTGAAGTGCTACTGTGCTTTTGCATGGTTGCATTTTTCATGCAAATATCAACGCCAAAATTAAGAACATGAAGACCTTAAAATAATCATTGTTTTCATTGCTGAATAACAAAGAACAACAGCAACATCAAGAAATACCACATTTTCAGTGCATTTTTTAGAAAACATATACATTTCCTTTAGCTTAAATAATAAAATCCATTTCTGGACAACATATTTGAATTGTGTTTTCATTATACACATGTACAATTTGCAATTGATTACAATTTTTAATTAAGGCACCATGTGGCTATCAGAATAATTAGTAACTTCCAATAACAATTTTATGTTAATCTTTGTGAAATAATGCTTTAGACAATTTTAGAATAAAATAAAATACATTAAAATGTGGAATGTCTTTAAAATCACACTGTTTGAGCCCAAACAAAATGATTTTTAAGATTTTATTTATTACTCTTCTCCATGCTTGACGACGCATTCTTAGGAGATATATGTTCATATCATTTCAGAACTTGAAAATGTTTACTTTCTTAGATTAAAAACATTTCTTACCAGTATTTCTGATGCTTGCATAATCTGGCTTCCTTCACTACTTTGTGAAGTTTTAATTATGGGAAGAAGGGCAAAACAAAGTCCACAAAAAATCATGAAAAAGAAATTCAACTTGAAAGAGATGGAAAGGGCAAATGTTTTTAGAAATGGAATAGGAGCAATACATCACCTATTCACAATGTTAGCAGTGAAAATTATTTCCATCTCTGTAGCAATGGTCTATTGTTTATATAAAACATAATACTCAATCTAAAAAATCACTTAAGGCAGGTGTCTGCCTAACTTCTGATGTTAACAACCATTGGGGTGGGAATTTGCAACTTTATTGCTCATCTCTGCCCACAGGCTGCAGCTCTTTCCAAAGGTTTTCCTTCATGAACCTCATTGGCCAAAATCAGGGAAAAATAAGACCTGTTCACAAAATGGAAAGTCCTTTATCTCTTAAAAAAACAAAACAAAAGCAAACAAACAAAACCAACTAAAAAACCCACCAAAACACCAAGATAAAAATATTTTGTCAAGACTATTCAAAAGGTTTCTCTGAGACACTGAAAATTCATGCTGGCCAGAAGGATTTTCTCTGCCAAGCAGACACAACTTACTCTGCTTTGTAAGGCATGACACAATGAGTGAGCAGGGAGCACTGAAGTTTCTGCAAGGCAAGGTGAAAGTTTCCACCTCCTAGCATTCTGGGTTGTGATACAGGGACAGTTTAGACTACCATTGTGTGTTAATGAGTAGTCTTACTTCCAAGACCTCCATAGCAAATGACTCATCTCAGGCACCACAGTACCTCCTAACCTCTTGATATGGGCTAGATGCTAGACAGGCTACAGATCCTTTGGAGAAAAATATTACAGATTTCCGAATGATGTCATAATCTAAATGCACCAAGGCTGACAAGGTTGTATGGTTGGAAGATGTCACTCATACTACATGCATCTTCGTTACTGAAATTCCCACAGTAGCTCATTTTGAATCCAAGTCAAAGAGATCTCTAATTTGACAATTAGTTCTCACACCAGGTATTTTCAGTTAGTGTTTTGTTTACTCGTAGTTAGGATACAAAGGTTTTCTGGTGCAAGGGTCAAGAAACAATCAATGATATAAGAACTAACCACTATTTTTGTTCATTTTTAGTGGCTGTCTCCTACAGGTAACCAGCATATGCATGTTTGTTTTTATATTACAATTTGCAATTATTTGTGCCAGAAAATGGAAGGCAAAGGAGGATGGTAGTAATTTCTATCAGTGATTCTTTTGGCATCCCTTTGACTCCAGGATAAGGTCTGTGGCTTTTCTTTGTCATTAGCAATCTACTGATCAAGTATTTATCCTTCTAGTTCTTTTACCATTATAAATTCCACTGGTATATCTACTTTTCCAAAAGGAATCAAAGACAAAAGTTTTCACTATCCCAAATCTCAATTTGAGTTAAGAACAGAAAAATCCTGTTCAGTGATTTTACTTTTTGGCTTCATGTCTTCTGAGTAACTTCATGTAAAAGGACATCCTCACAGACAGTATCTGCTTCTAGCAGTGGTAATGCTCAATATTTCTAGTTAGGATTAAAGATCCGTGTGAAGACCAAGGTCACTGATAAATCTTCCATACTACATGTGGATGCAGAGGAAAAGGCTGCACCTGCAAGGAGTGCACAGTTCAAGTGACCATAAATTGACCAATTAGGTATTCCATTCCACATGTGTCATATTTGGTAAAAATCTGAGGGATCGCAAGGGTCAAGTTCTCTTCTTCTTCTTCAATGGCAGGCATCCAAAGAAGACTTTCTCTATTTTGCCTTCAATTCCAATTCATGAGTTCCTGAATTAATTTCCAGAACGCAGCTTCTGAATCCAGTTCCCATGTGCCACTGAGTCCAGCCTTGGACTTCTGCCACAGCAGACAGTGGCGATAGTGACTAACGTCCATCAAAGTGGTGGATTCAATATTGGATTTGTATATATTTATATATAATTTATATTATTGCTATTGTTTTCATTAAAGTAGTTTTAGTTTTCTTTTTCAATTCATAAGTCTTTCTCCCTTATTCCCTTTCTCTTCCCTTTGGGGAGGGAGAAGGGCTGGTAGAGAGCATCTATCACTCATTCAATGCCCAGCCCTAGCCCTTGAAACCCAACAACAGGATGTATGATTTTAAAACTTCCTATTTGTCAACACCTTTCACCCTCAATCTCTCTAAATACCTTTTCTCTCAGATGCTATAAATGAATAATGACAACAAATTAAACTCAGTGCTCGTCTTCAAATTAATTTAAATGTTAATATTTCTGTTTCAACACTGTAGAAGGTTTACATTTGTGACTTCAAGTTTACTGGTTATGAATTAATCTATTATAAGATGTTATCTCCTTCGTATCCAGTCTCGTTCATCAGGAATTCCTGTGGGTTTGTTTGGGGTTTTTTGGTTGGTTATTTTTTGTTTGGTTGGTTGGTTTTGTTTTTGTTTTTGTTTTTATGTTTTTTGTTTTGATTTGGTTTGGTTTTAATCAGCATGAGCTTTGGAGAACACACTATCTAATAATGGCAAAAAACTTGTAAGCAAAGGGACAGAAATTAACTAGACCCAAAAATTTTTGTCTGAGAAGCTTCTCAGGATACATCACCTTCTCAGAAAAAAAGAGTCCCTCAAAATATGCATGTCTTAAAATAATAGAGTCATACTTTCAGCAGTTTGACAGATTTCAATACAAAACTTTAGTTAGAGATCCTCGTACAGAGACATTATTATTTCATCATTTCTACTATTTCTACTGAAGTAATTTCACCTGATACATACTAGAGTTGTAATTGCCTTTTGAGGTTGCTGCTTCACAAGGGAGTGTTGTTCCATGACTGTCTATTACAGCTAGTTCTTGTTCTCCCTCCCATCTGATCTAGCTCCAAATTTATTGCAAAGATAATGATACTGCACTTGACTCAAGTATGTTTCATTCTCCTTCTACATTACAGTCATACATATCATACATTTTGTCTCCTATCATAATCTTCAGCTGTACTGATCTCTCCCAATGCTTTGTAGTTCATGACATTTATGCTGTCAACATATCAATGTATTCCCACCAATGATGCTCCTAGATCTTACTAGTTTTCTTTCTAACACAAACCCTTTTATCTAAGGAATGACCCCTTGTTTTTTCATTCACAGAATATTTTCAGATACTGTTATGTTCCAGTTGTCAGATCTTATTAGACAATGATCCAAATTGCAGTAATGATCATCTTGAAAAGAAAAACTCTCTTCAGATATGCAAACAGGTGGCAGCTCTGATATGTCAGTGCCTGGATGTCACTGAGATATCCCGTTTATTCAGCTGTACCTGACACCAATTTAGCAGCTTAATAAGAACATGTAGTATTTTTTTAAAGCAAAAAATTAAATAAATAAAAGATCCAAAACTACCAGTATCCCATGAACAATGCCTGAAAATCTAATGGACTTTAGAAAACTTTGGTGGTATGTAAAAAGGTATGTCTACACTGAAGCAGTACGGTGCAATAGGGATGAATCTGTGGAGCAAAAAAAATAATTCAAGCATTTTGTCTTCTGTAGTATAAGCATTTGGATGGAGTACTTAAGAAAAGCTGCAGTTTCGTTTTATGCTGAAGTGCAGGAAGTGTGCTCCTATGGCAGTTCTTCACCTATCTTCCATGTAGACCATATAAGGCATTAACAGACATTCTTCAGCAATCCCTTCAATAATTACAAAGACTACTAAATAACTGGGTGAAAAATCTCCCTAATGTTACTTATTGTGTACTGACTTTTGACATGTGATGAGAAACACCAAAGTAATTGTACATCTAAAAACTCTCCACTCTTACTAAAGATACACCAGTTATGCCTACAATTTATGACATCCTGAAAAAAAAACCTGACTTTGGATTTGTGTTAGCTGCTTATATAAGTTAGGAGAACTAACATATCTCTTTCTTTTCATAGAGTCTTATATAAATTTGAATTTTGAATGTTTTTTATTTGACATCTTTCATATAATTACTATCTTGTTTAAATATCACTGTGCTATTGCCTGAGGTAAATGCAGTAGAAAATCACTATGTTCAGTGTTAACTGTCTTACAGTTTCATCTCTTCTGTCAAACTGAGAACTTTTTTTTTAATTCTGCAAGGGAATTTTTATTTCATTTACTTGTTCAAATCTAATGTGGACAAGTAAGTTGCTGGCTACCTACTTACAGATATACAATATTTCCTGTGTCTGTCAACCAAGCTTAAAATGGTTCTGTGTACTTTTGTCATTATCACAGATAGTCTTTTTTTCCTGCTGCACAATAATGAAATGCAGGGGGAAGAAATGATATTCCAATCAACTATTGTTTGTTCTAAGTCAGATTCTCAAACAATACAGGCTAACTTTAGGAAAGAACTGAGCACACACTTAAATCAAATTTCTGCTTCAGAAGAGTGAATTCAAAAGGTGAGTACTGAGCAGGAATACTACATTTACACACAACAGTAGTGGAACAATACAGTACAATGCTTGAAGTACTCTATAGAAGCTGGGCACTGGGTTCTTGTCATGGAAGGCCAAAATAGGCCTAATATGTGTCCTGGCTTGTCCAGGCATGATCTTCAGCCTGGAGAAGGCTTTGAGGAGACCTTATAGTAGCCTTCCAATATCTGAAAAGGGGTCTACAGGAAGGCTGGGGAGGGACTACTTACAAGGTCTTGTAATGACAGGACAAGGGGCAATGGGTTTAAACTGGCAGAAGGGAGATTCAGACTGGATGTTATGAGGAAGTTCTTTCCAGTGAGGGTGGTGAGGCACTGGAACAGGTTGCCCAGGGAGGTTGTGGATGCTCCCTCTCTGGAGGTGTTCAAGGCCAGGTTGGATGAGGCCTTGAGTAACCTGTACTCCTGTACAGGGAGGCGTCCCTGCCTATGGCAGGGGGTTGGAACTAGATGATCCTTGAGGTCCCTTCCAACCTTACCATTCTATGATTCTATGATCTTGCCCTTCCCCTCCTCCTGCTGCAGTGGACAGCTACACTTGGAAAAGGACAAAAGACCTAGAGCCACTGAGTCTGCTCCTGTGATAAACTAGGGACATACACTTGCCTCATGCATACACCCATGTTTTCCTGAATTTGGGTAAAGCAAACCCCTGGCTTCACCTAATATGGTTAGTTTTGGCAAAGTGCCATTCTGATTGGTAAATCTCTGTTGCCCAATGAAGCAATCAAGACTCAGGCCAGAAGCTGTAAACACCTCATCACACCTCAATTCGCCTTGCCTTGCTGCCATGGCACCTTGCTTCGCCTACCCAAGCCTTGCCTTGTTGCCCTGGGGTCCAGGAACCTTTGCCACTTCAAACCAGCTTTGCTGCTTAACAACAAGCTTTGATGCTTCGAGCTTGTCTACCTGGAAACTTTGCTGTGCCTCAGTTTACCAGGGAGAGGCATTAAATGCTTTCATGCTGTAGGCAAGAGTTATTGCTGAAAGCTGCCCAAGATGGCCAGCCTTAGTGTCAACATCCCCACCGGCAGGTAACGACAGCCTAGCCCGTGCAAAAAGGGTTTACCCAGAAGGGGTTTACTGGGAGAGCCAAATGCCCCCTAGTGTTATTGCTACTAGCAGCTACAGCCACTGAAAGTGATAAGCTGCTCCAAGCTGGAGAGGTCGCTTATACCAGACCTCACTGCAGCCTATGTGGTGAGAGAGAGCACATTACTGGCTGCGACGCAAGACACTGTGCTTGTCTGTGCACCTTAGAATTCCCGTGAGGAGCCTGGAGCCCTGGGAAGGACACTGTCTGCCCAAGAAGGGACCAAGATCAGGTCAGAGACTGCAAGCCCCAGCACCCTGCCAGAATCCTGAGGAAACTATAAAGCTTCCAGTGGGTATCATACTACCAACAGCAACCCCTCCAAGTGTTTTGGGTACTGTCTGGGACTATAATACAGCCCCAGAAATCCAGAGATACTGGTTTGTGAGTAAAGCCTCTTTGTAATTAAAGCACTTTGCTTTGGTTCTCTTTGCTCTATAAGTACTTTCTGCTTCAGCAGAAAGGAGCCACTCGAGTCCCCCTAAAGGGCAAGCAGCATATTGCACCACAAAAGCTTACTGTTTATTTGCTAGCTTAGTGAAATTGCTTTGTTTGGTACTGCCCTATGCACTGTATATATTCTGCAATCTATTTGCATAACTGAGCATAAAGACCCTGTAAATAAGAAAATATATTTGCATTAATATTTTTATTCATAATCCATATTTAGTAACCCATTCATAACACTTCTGTACTCATTTTACATTAAATTGTCATTAGATAAAAAACTTACAATGATAGCAAGAGTATGCACCAGAATGTAAATTGAGAGAGGTGATTCTAATCTGCCATTCTATTCTGCTCTGATAAGATCACATCTGGAGTACTGCATCCAGGTCTGGAGCCCTCAATACAGAAACGACAGGGATGTGATGGAGCAGGTTCAGAGGAGGGTCACAAAAATGAGCAGAGGGTTGGAGCACCTCTGCTACAAGGAGAGACTGATGGAGCTGGGATTGTTCAGCATGGAGAAGGCTCTGGGAAGAACTAATTGCCACCTTGTAGCACCTAAAGGGCACCTGCAAGAAGGCTGGGAAGGGACTGTTTACGAAGGCCTGCAGCAATAGGATGAGGAACGATGGTCTTAAATTACAGGAGATTTAGACTGGATGTTAGGGAAAAATTCTCTACAACGAGGGTGGCTGAGCACTGACACAGGTTGCCCAGAGAGGTGGTTGAAGCTCCATCCTTTGAGATATTCAAGGTGAGACTCAATGGGGCTCTGGGCAACCTGATGTAGTTGAGGATGTCCCTTCTCACTGCAAGGGAGTTGGACTAGATGACTTTTAGAGGTCCCTTCCAACTCAGGTGGTTCTGCATCTATGAAATGTGGCTCTTCCCTACTCAGGGTAGCACTGCATGAAATGGAGAAACAGGTTTTGCTCCAAATCTCCAGCTTCTGTGACAACTGTTCTCATCACTAAGCTACTGGATGAAAGGCAAGACTTCTAAGTGAGGTCCAGCCTCATCCAGACAACTAATTGCATCTTAGATTCTCAAGCTGTATGGGAAAGGAACTTTAGACTCCCATTTTTCTCATTTCTAATCGACTGATCTTGAAATCTCCCTGCTCAGTACTGCAACATTCATTTATTCATTATTATTAATGCAGCAAAATTCAGTTCCTGGGATACAGCAAATAGTGTACAACAGCACAGAAGCCCCCCTTTGGAGCTCATCCTTAGGCTACCACTTCAGGTATCTACATATGAAGATTTTGTACCAGTGACATTTGCAAATCTCTAATATCACTTAGGAGATGACTAACATTTCCACTGGTAATATCCCCACTATAACTAAGCTATTGCCAGAAGCTATGCATATTAACAGTGAACTTCTGACAGCACTAAATTGGTGGGTGTCTCAATCATTAGATTCAAAATTCATAAAATTAACATCACTCAGTATACTCCATAATAAAGCCTGAAACACATTCTGAATATTTCAGCTATACTGGAATACCTACAGTAGCTTTGGGAGGTTCCCAAATCAGCCAAATCTTTGAAGTGGAACAGTCCAGACCTTCTCCCTAGAGTGACCTCTCTAAAGAAGACTAAAACCACAGAAAATCCATACTTCAACAGTCTTCCAACTAGGGCTACTTATCTATTTATTTGTTTCTTTACTTGTTTATTTATTTGACAGAAAAAAAATCAGTGACTAGGATAGATAAATTAACAATTACAATTAATGAATTTATAAATAAATCCTCTTTCCCAGTTCCTGTGATCTTAAAATTAGGCTCTTGCTTCTACACCGTATTTCAGTCCATGTGGCTGCTTCCCAGCTGAAGCAAATTGCAGTTCTCTGTAGGTAGTCAGGACCTTTCTTGTGTCATTCCTGAAGTCTCCAACAAGGCGTTCTGTTTTCCCAAGACATGTAGGATCCTGATTCATTGCTGTACTTGTTAATGCCTCCTCCTCCCACTCTAGGCAGTCCCCAGAAATTCCTCTATGTGCTTGCTCAGATGTTCTCCAGAAAAGGTCTAAATTCCCCTACAGAGAGAATCAATGTGGCCCAATCATCTTGAAGGAAGATAAACATAATTATGAACAGTGAATTAGAAGAAATTTAACCGGAAAAAAAAATATTAAAAAAAGAAAAAAAATTCTCTGAAGTATTTAGAGGTGTCAGCCTTACCCCAAGAAAATGATTTTTACAGCAGTTAACATCCAAGTCGTCCTATTTCTTCATGGCATCCTTACCCACCATTTCCTTGTTCAGTTTGCTGGTAGTTTTGGATCCCAGGCCTATCAGCCCAACACACCCTTATTCTGCAGGGTAAGGACAACATCTACCTCTGCAATACTGCAGCAGTAGCCAAGGGCTGCCATATTAATTTGTAAGACTGCTGCTCTCTTAAGAATGATGCCCAGATGCCTAGAATACCTCAAGAAAAACTGCATCATAGATACAGAAATTATGACATTAATTAAGCAAAGATAAAATTTTGATCTATATTAAAACTATTGCCTATTTGTTTGTTTTTTTCAGATTTAGTACTGTCAACAACATTTGCAGGATTGGTTTCACAAAGGAAGTTTGAAGGCATTGATTTCATATGGGCATTATTAGATTTCATAGGAGCAATGAAAAAAAAACCAACCAAACAAAACCAACCAAACCAAAAAAAGGTTCTATGCAGAAATGTTTATCCATTGGTATTCATCTCTTTAAGCTCTCTGTACTCTGTAATAACATGACCTTTGTATTTTCTATTGACCACCAGATTTGTATTCAATATAATACTGCATTTAAATATTAATGTATTAAAGAATATAACTGTACTGTATGTTACTTTTTTGTTCTATTTCTTGCTTAACTTAGAGTGTTTAGGTTAAAAAAAAAAAAAAAAGTGAAGTATGTCCTTGAAAACTTGTAACTAGATCTTTATAAATATTACAAAAACAGTAATTTTGCATCGGTATGGTGAGCAAGTAGCAAAGTGCCTAAAGAATATAAATGCAATGTTCTCTAGAAGAATCGGTAAAGGTTAAAATTCATCATTTTAACTGATAGGCTTTCTTTGGGAAATATCTGATGCAGTGAATACAAAATGCTATGATAATTTTGTGTTTCTCCTCAGTGTTGTGTGGTTTTTTTTTTCCCTTGAAAAGCAGTATCTCTTCAATAATAAAGAACACCTTTTACCATTCATTCTAAAACTAGTCTCCTACACTGCTGGTCTACATAGACAACTAATATAGTGTGTTTTTTCACTTTAAGTGGAAATTTTTTATCTGAATGAACACTTCTCTCCATTCCAGAAGAGGCTGCAGGCCTATGGGAAATACACTGTGACTTAGATCTTCTTTAGGAAAAGATTTAATCCAGATATGGTATGATGCTAAATACCACATTTTACTACCACAGTTTCCATAGTAATTTTCAGACTGTAGCAGGCTGGAGGCCAAACTAGAAATACAGGCATAAATCCAAATTATGTGATGAAAAAAACAGCAATATTTAGGAGCACCTGTTTGTCTCAGGTACTGCACCAATGCCAGTAACAGATACCTTTCCTTTTCAAAGTATTACTGTCTATTAAGTGAAATAGTAAGGTACTGCCATCTTTCTATAGTGAGAAAACTGAATTATGGAGAATCTGAATGACATAATTTTCACAGTCATATAAGAACACTGTCAAAGAAACAACCCGGGTCTGTCAAATTTCAGTCCTGGTTATAAAATAGACTTCAATTTTCCATCAAGTAACTTTATTCCATTTAATTATTACTCAAACTACAGATCAGTCTTCTGTGCTGATAACCTCTGGATAGCTGACTTATGTGTAAATTAAGTATCAATTTGTAAAAAATAGCTAATTCCAAGCAACATTATTTCTTTCTACCATGTCAGCACTACTGCCCACAAAAGACTGTCAGTATATTGTGCTTTGTTAGTTTGGAGCATGAAACAGTTGTTAATTACTTTACCAGTTTAAATGTTACTACTGTGATTGGACTGTGGCAAAATGGGGGCATACAGGGTCCAGATCTGTACTTAGCATTGTTGGCAATCTAACCAATAGTAGTTTGAACATTTCCAAACTTACTCCATCAAGTATTTGTTGCCCACTCTGAGTGCCGGGTATCCCATAATCCCCAGGAACATGATCTGTGGCAGAGAGATCCCAAAGCTTGGTGTGGATCACTGTTTCGGTGCGTTAGAAGAGAAGCTGCAGTTGCATGTACCCAAGATTCGTGTGCAAAAACTGCTCTGTAGTGCTGCAGATTAGGAATGGATTTTGCATTCTTAATTCACCTTCAGGCATATCCCCATTCCCCTCAAATCTCTCTAAAAGTTCACCACAAAAGGCACAATGACTCTGAGTATGTGTTTGTGTGAAGTTCATCTCTAACCTTTATATGAGCTAAGAATGATTTCTGTTCTTTTATCTCTCTTTTTTTTTTTCTTTTCCTTTTTGCAGGCTGTTCAGATAAGGATTTTCATTGTCACTGTTCCCACTTTACTCTGAATAAGTGGAGTGTACGAAAAAGCAAAATTCACACAAGAATAACTCACAAGTACTGATGCTGCCATTGGACTTGAATTTAAATCTATCACACAAGGACACTGTTAACATTTATCCACCTCTCTGTAGGCCAACAAATTTAAATATTATTTGAATTCTCATATCAGTTTCTGCTACAGTGTTCCATTTTGATTGATGTCCTCTATTAATATCAGTGATGCTAGTTAGCTTTAAGACACCCCAAAGGGTAGTCAACTAGTTAAAACTCCAGATGAACCTCATGCCAGCTGTTTAGCCTCTTGAAAGTTTTTTTGAGCATTGACAGAAAACTTTATCAATCATCACAATTAAGTGCTTTCTGACTGTCCCTTCTAAGGGAAGCCAGTTGAAGTACCATCTGCTATTTTGCTTTTAAAACCCATTGGTGTCCTTCTCTAAGGCAGCCATTTCACTTTTGAAATTATGGTTTTTTTGCAGCAGAGTGATGGGCTGATGAAGAAAACTTTTCGTTTTAATAATCAGCAGTTTCTACAATGTGACATAATTTTTTGCAGTGCTCAGGGCATTTTGCAAATCAAAAAGAATCCAACTAAAACAGTAATTAATGTCAAATGACTAGTCACATACAGCCCTATTTAATTAAAAAGTTCTAATCTTTTATTAAACCTCCCCACACGTTCTTGTGACTGCAAACTGTTGTCTGAAAAGCAAAAGTAATTGAGTACATAATCTATTGTGTCTTCTAACTGACACCTGCTAATTGTCTCAGGAGCAAATGGTAACAATTTAATTTAGAAAGTTAGGAAGTGTATCTTAACTATTCTTAAATATTCACTACAGTATTGTTACAGGAAGAAAACTGGGAAGAATGAGCCACAGAAATCACCTCCACAGGAATTCTGACTAACTCAGAATTTCACTTGGGGAAAAACTGGTGGAACTGGTGGCTATAACCACCTTTAGCACTGTGATGAAGGACTTCCCCCTCTTTTCCTCATCCACTTGAAATTTTAGTGTTAGTACTAGTAGTACAAGGAAGACTTAAGGCAATAGTGTCTCAGAAGAATATGCCCTATTCAGCTGCTTTTTTTTTTTTTAAAGTTACCAGTGCAGAATCTAAACATGGTTTAGCAGAAATGATAGTCAGTATATTATGTCTGTGTTTACCACTGAGGTGCTTTTGCTTCCTAAGCTTATGGCTAATCTTCCAACTAAGTTTTTTCCATACGTTTTTGTTTGGTTTTGTTGGTTTTTTTCTCCATGATTTTTTGGTGTGTGTTTATTGTTTGATGATTGGATTGTTTGATTGTCTGTTTTTGTCTTCTATGGCATTATTTAAGGGATTGAGAGCACCGTCCTGTGAAGAAGGATTTGGGGAGGTACCTTGAGATGAACCAACATTACCAAAAAATTTAGAAGTTCTTTCTTATGTTGAATGAATCAGTCTCAGGGAAGAATACAACTACTGTCTTTTGACAGCATGTTTCAAAGCTCTGCCAAATCCCCCAAATCACCTGGCAGGTGAAGTATGTCTGCAAAAATTCCATGGCTTTAGCGACAGTTGAGCTCTCACCTCCAGTCAAAACTACCAACTTGGGTACAGTCATTTTCAACTTTCATGTAACTCCCAAAGTACATGGACCTGCTCTAGTAACTGGAACTGGTATGCTGCCACTACAAAGGGGCCATCATATTCCAGTGGCAATTGTGAAGGTGTCCATGCCGGATGGTTTGATGGCCTGGGGGCATCTTCTCAGTTCTACAGAGAATTCTAAATCCACTGAACAGCATCTATCCTTTTTCCTCTAAAAATGGACAAATAAAGGAAAGAACTGCTTTCACTGTTTTACAGATGGAGAAACTGTAGCATGTAAACAGAAATAACCTGTCCAAGATCACAAGGCAAATCAATGGTTACTTATAAATACGTTTAGAGACAGATAAAGATATAAATTACCTAGATAGCTTTGTGACATTTATTACAGTAAGTTGGCTGCAGCATAGTAATAGAATAGTAAATACACACAGAAGCCTTGAATACTGTTCTACAAAGACACTGACTTTCAAATGTCTAAATTTGGTCTCTTTGGCCAAATCATGTATTTTCTCCATCTATGGTATCTTTGTATCTACAGTTATGTCTTGTTTTTTCTTCCCTGCTTCATGCCTTCATTAACTCTTACCTGCCGTGACCTCTTAGTCACTATAACCTTCTTCTCTCTAACCTTCCTCCTCCAGTCCACTTCAAACACTGCAGCCAAGGTCACCTTCTTTGTTCACCACTCTGATCATGTCATGTCTCAGTCCCTCAGGTGGTTTTCTGTCTCATTACACTACAAGGTCACATTTCTCCTCTGCAATTTCACAGCTTTGCAAGAGTCTACCTTAGCTTACCATTGGACTGAGTTCTTACCCTTTCCTGGCTCAGATACAGTCCCACCTACTGTGTGTATTCATACCTCATGCATGACTTCCTGTATCTATTCCCAAACCGTTTTCAGTGCCTAAAATATCCTTTCTGCTCTATCATGACAACCACCTTCACTTGCCTGTTTTACGTCTCTTTGTGTATTCTGTGTAAATTTGGTTATGAATGTTTTAGGGAGAGAGTCTTGTATAACAATGAGGTTGAAGAAATAGTAATAATGAAAATTATTATCTTGCATCACACTGTAAATAAACATAGTATTTTATTATATAAACATAGTAATAAAGTAGAATTTAAAAATATTTGAAATAACTAAACAATGGAAATGTCTCAAATTCTCTTTTCCTCTAGATTTATACCCAAGCAAAGGAAAAGGAGAGTCAGATATAGTTGACAAATTCGATTCATTCATCAACATGCCTTTTCTTTGAAGCTTGACCACGACCAGCTGACACGTATTTAAGCCACAGCTTGGACTTTATCATAGACTAAACCATACTTTTGATTCTCATTAAAACAAGACTCGTGACAGCATGCCATCAGCTCTGTGGCTTTCTCAAAAAAGGCTCGAACAATACTTAATTCTGAAACAAATCTGCTGCCTTTCAACAAAACAGTTCCTACTGCAAAAAGATGGGTACACCTAAATCTGTACATCAAAAAAAGAGGAAAGTGGATCATGGAAAGCAATCATAAGCAAGGCCTTTATCAATGAAAAATGTTGGGGAAAAGTTTACGACAGAAGTGTAAACTCTCTCCTCTCAAAAAAACTAAACCAAACCATATCAAAAACAAACCAAACAAAACCCACAAACAACCAAAACCAACACCAAACCAAAATAACGCAACAAAACAACACACACATGAAAAACCCAAAACAGGGAAAATTTTAAAAGCCACAATCACAACAGAATCTTGTATTCCCAGGAGTTCCTTCAGGCAAGGGGCATTTCAGTTTATTTATCATAAAAACCTTTCCCGTAATTCAGCTGTCAGGCAACAATATTTTATAATTCATTCTCAGTTACATAAATGGCTGTAAATCTTTACTCTTGGTCTTAATATAATACCAGAAGCATCTAAAGGCAACTGCTTTCAGTTTTACTCACAGAAGTTTTTAGAAATGGAAGTAAAAACTTGCCATGGCAAATCAGTAACTCTTTCAAAATCAAATGTGATATACATGTTCCATGTCTTTTAAATTAACTATGAAAATAACTAACAGAAGAAATAAAAGTAAAAAAAAAAAACAAAACCAAAAAACAAAAAAACCCTGGTCATACAAGATTTGAATCTTGATAAGTAATTAACATGATTAATTATCACTATGGTTCTTAAACTGTAAGATGTAGATGAATCACATGAGAGAAAAAAGTCTACTAAAAATATCTGTATCTGACGCTACCATGGGAAAACAATCCCTCTCCCCAATTTATCAAAGTAATTGAAACAGCAAAAGATAAAAATGTGTCATCATGAAGTGATATAGAAATTAATCTGCTTGAGAGCTCAACATGTTACACTGATCACGAGCTGCCTGAATTCAAATATACTTTCACATTATTTGTGACATACACTCCACACGTCTGGAGACTTTACGATGAATGTCAACTCTTCATCTAGCAATGCTGATAGAACTTTGCTTGTTGTTATTTCTTTGAAATACATCTACAATACTAGAAACATTGACATATATAATTAAAATACATCTTGTAAAATTTGATCACACCTGCTAATGTTAGGTGTGATTGCACTAGAGACTGTACTTTCCACTTTGTGGTGCTAGTGAGTCAGTACTGATAATGAGTAAGCCTGAACTGATTGAAAAGATCTTACTTGAAAAAAAAATAAAATCAAAATCCTCTGGAACAAACTATTTGTCTTTTTCAGCTTCTCTCTGAACCAAATTAGAGCAATATTTCAGTGTGGCAGCCAAGTATATTTACATACTTAATTTTAAATAATTTACACTGCCTTTTACTGGTATAGTCTTACTCTGGCTGGTATAGTAGAAGTTATTGATTGCAAAATAAATCATTGCTGTGCTCACCTATATTAAGAGTATTTATAAAGTATTTTCAGTATCACAGTGTGTACTTTTGCTGTCACAGTAATCAGTAGCAAAATTCTATCTGATTTCAGAAGGATGAAGACAATTCTCCATGTTTTAATCTAGTCGTCCATCTCCTAGACTTTCCTTTCTAATGGACTGAACACATTTATTCCATGCAAATTACTCAAAGCTGTCTATTTGACTGCAAAGAAACAACATTGTAATTCTAAGTGAATGCTTACGCTTTTGCAAAAAGCGTGGTATGGACAGAACCAGTGTGTAAAGAGATTCTGGTATTTTGACTTTAAAAATGGGGAAAAAAAGAAACTAGGTGTGTGCCATTGTTTTAAGATCTGCCAATAGGCGTCACTGGTTTAGCTTATAGGTCTCAGTTTCCTTCTTGTTGTGGAACATGGCATCTTTCCTTTTAACATTCAGATTCTGTCTCTGTGTGATTATCAGGTCTGTGGAACTTAGGCTGACAAAACCTCAATACTTGTTGATTCTGTAGGTCAGTACTCCTCATAATTGCTCTGATACATTAGAAATGTTAGCTGCATTGTTGTTAGTCTTGACAGATGCTATTTGCTCCATGGAAGGAAAGAAGCAGGTTTTAATCATCTTTTTCTTCCTAATTAATTGCATAAAAATGCCTAATACTAGAAAAGGCCTGTTAAACCCAACAAAAATTTGCTTTTCTGTTCAGCAGCGTAAGAGTTAAGCTTTGGTTATACTACAGCTGACTACGAAGTGATGTTATCATTTTAAATTCATGCCAGTCCTACACAATAGAAGATCTCCCAGGGTACTGGTATTTGCCTGAATCTGTTTATTAACTATCTCTGTTCCCTTTACATCATCAGATATGAACTCTACTGCCATTTTCTTTTTTGTTTCACTGGCTGGAAGGAGAGCAAGTGCATTAGAATCTATGACAGAATATCTGTAAGTTCAACTCTAATTGAGTATACTGAAAAAGAATACTTTCACCAAAGACAATAAGGATATTAATCTATAAATGAACTTTCATTTCTTCATAGAGACTATACACTGTATGTATGTGGACATTTAGTGCTCTATTGCTTAAGTCTGTCAGATGTAACTTTGTATTGTATCATTTAAAATTCTGAGTTACATAGCATAGGCAACAATTTGGTCTATTCAAAATCCTGCTGTGAATCTACTCCTTATCTTTTACAATTTTTGTTTTATGCTCTTACTGTACAAGTGGCTTTTCAGAGGTTTAGGCCCCATTCCCAGGGTCAGGTTTTTTTGAGTCAGTTTTTGCAATCATTTTTTGAGAAAGTTGCTGTTTACTACAAGACAATAAACAATGGTCCCTGTTCGCGAACTCTTTCCCACAAAGTCCGTAAGCAAAAGAAGCTGCTATATAAAATGGCTTAAGAATAATCACAAACTTAAATCCAGACTTCTCACTCATTGGCTAAAAGAAATAAAAAAGCTGAAAGAACTTGTGATTCAAAATTCATTACTTACTTAAATGTCCTTATAAGTTCAGTTGTTTGGAGAATTATTTAATTTTTGCAGGCCAAATGGCAACAAGATGATCATGTAGATGGACACTTAAATCCGACTGTGCTTTGGTGAGCATTCAGTGAGAAAACTCAACAGGTAGCTACTTGGTAAAGTTCTGCAAGAGAGCAGAATCAGGATTACAAACCATAATACCGTAGAGACAATTTATGTCTCCTGAAGAAGTGAATGCTACACTAACATGACTACAGCCTTTAAAGATCAGAGACAATGATCAGGAACACCACTTTCTCTTAGAGAAGAAAATAGCAAAGCAATTTAAAATGCACTTCTTCAGCAGTTTTCTGTATGATTATATCTTGCAATAAGAGCTCAGTAATGTCTGAATTCAGACATTTTGGTGACCTAATATATTTTATACAGCTTAGGTCCTTGACACCACATATTAGCAGTGATTTTATCTTTCTTTTGGTCATACGTGGTCTTCTCCGATATAGAGTTTTTTGATAGACATTCATCACTGTAGCATGAGAACATCTAATATTACTGTAACAATCAGTACAGTATTTTAATTTTGTTCTGCTATCCATGTTTCAAAGAAAAACAAAGTGTGAGCTGTTTCATCCTAATAAATTAAAGTTACATACATATAAATTTTGCTATACATTTCCATTAAGGCAAACCGAGTAAAGAGAAAAGCCTTGCACCAAAAGCAGAAGCTCGCTGAGGTGTAAAATGGTTATTGTTTTTTGGGATTTCATTCCACTGTTGTATTGAGTCAGTCAACTGAAGGTGCCAGCTCTTTGTCCAGATAAACTATATGGCAAACGGTTCTACTGGGACAAAAACCTGAAACTGTCAGCCACAGCGTTCATGAAGGACTGTCTTTTTGATAATTTTGAACCATTAAGCACCTTCAGATAAGGGTGAGATACTGAATTTGACTGATACACCTTGAGACAGGTTTTGTGCTCTCACATATCAGATGGCAGGCAGTATTTTGGAGGAGCTGCACTGCAGCACCCTGTCAGTCGGATTTTCTCATGCAGTGAGGGTGTATGACATTGCCATTACACAAATGGAGATATAACTGATACTGGGTCATCATTCATCATAACATAATGGTATGTTCTTGTGCCCCAGAGATGTTTCCATATCCTTAATTTAGGATCTAAATTAAGTGGCTAATTAAAAAGTAAATTTTACTTCTTTTGTAAAATTTTAAATGCTCCTAAAAGCATTTAATTTAGGCTTAATAGGAGTTACTACACATTAAACAGGAACTAGTTATTAAGAGGTACAGAATAATAAAAATAAAAATTTATTTCCTCCATGTGAATAAATACATTTAAAATAACTGTCCTATTTTAGTAATATAACTGACTCATTAGATGAAAATTAAACACCTGTAGTGTAAACCAAATCTTGATTTAAAATATTACCCATCTTAATATAGTACACTTGCCTTTACACACTACAGTGGACACATTTAGTGAAACAGGCAAATGGAAGAAGTTAACCATTTAAATACTTAATGATTGTGCACATTAAATAGAAACTGTCTGTAACATATATTTTGTAATGATTTATTTGCAATTCAGATGTTATCTCTAGATGTGTGCAAAGACATAAAGTTTGCTAACAGTTTAAGATATAATAAAACTGAAAAGTGTAGCAACTAATTTATGCTATGTCCAGGATATGGACATTTTGCAATAAAAAAAAAAAATTAAAAGTCAAGCCTCTTTAAAATTACTTTCATAAAGACAAATAAATTTAGTAAGCATTTTTAGTGGTCTCAAGGATACAGTATTTCGTATTTTATTTTTTATGAAAAGTTTTTTGGTTTGCACCAGGTTATGGAATTTTGTAGATGTTAAATCTGCACCTTGGTTATTACATTTGGTCCTGCAGTCTTTATAGTAGTGAATTCTCACTAATCACTTATGACAAGGCTGTAAGACAACAGTTTGCCTGCAGAAAGGGGGATGCATAGCAGTACCATCCCAGGAGCAAATGGAAAAGTGAATTATGAGTTTTAAAAACGTGGTTTCCTCTCTTGCTTGCCCCTGGCTCTAAGGGGCGGGGGGCACAAACTCCTACTTCTCTGTGCTGGTAGCCAACTGTCAGGTCAGCTTATCTCAGATGGCCAGTGTGTTGAAGTGATGAAGCCAAAGCCCTGTATGCCCCTAAGTGCTGGCTGCCAACGCTCCATCAGGACAGAGATCAGTGGCCCCTCACAGGCATCTGTCATCACTCTACAGTCTTCACTGTGACCTGCAGTCCCACTAGCTCATGCCACGAAGCAAGCCCTCAAGTCTACCTCAGCTTTCTGCACACCGAGGATAAGAGCATTTCATAATCCTATTTGGCAATTACACCACTGAAACCAGTATTGAATCCTCAATTTGGTAGGCAAACAAGGCAAAGCAATCATCTCTTACACCATCACCCAGTTGTAGCTATACTGAACACATCAGGCAAAGAACCTCATCTTGTAATTGCTGTGAGTACTTTCACATTCATCAGAGGTTTGGCCCTCCCTGGATCCTCACTTGCCATCAGAAAATGAAAGGGAGCTTCATACAAATAAATGGGTTGTGTTGCAACTACAGATGTGTCAAATTTTGAAAACCTCATGCTGTAGACAGCCTTGCCTTGCTGCTAATTGGTATGTTTTTCTTTAAAAAGTGAAGATTCTAACCTTTAACTTGACAGATATGTGGGTAAAATGACACATAACATTTTGAAAGCTTATCTATAGTCTTGCTGTTTACCAGTCTTGTTTATGTTGGAGCTCACACAGGAGTACACAAATGAAAAGGGTTAGCGGAAACAAAACGGAAAGGTTGGTTTCAAACAGATGTGTAAACTAGTGAAGAAAGGTTTTCATCTACAGAAAGTCTGAAGATGTTGCTCCCTTTTAAAAGGCAATCATATAAATATGACACTTGACTCAACAGACTTATTTTTATTATCATTATTTATTCCTAGACACAACTAGGGTGGAGTATAGGTTCACTACTGGAGGTTTTTATTTCCTTTTCCTTTTTTTTTCTTGTATTTTTTTTTCCATTTTACTTCTCCCCTTTCTCCTTTCCCCTCCTTTCCTTTCCCTTCCTTCCCTTCCACCTTTTTTAATTTCCTTTTCTTTTTTACTTTCTATCTCCTTCCCTCCCCTCTTTCTCCTTCCTTATGAAATTGCAGCTAAGAGAGAATAAATAGGATTCTATTTCTTTGTGAGATTTAGCAACAGAACTGTTTACTGCAACCAGTCATGTTTAAAGTAGAGCTACTAACTGCATAACTGAATAAGGAAATACTTTGGAAACAAAAGTGTTCTGTAACAAGCAAATTTGGATTGTATAATCTTTGGTATGCAATGTGTAAGAAGTTTCATAAACCCTAGGGACAGTGCAATTTTCTCAGTGGGTGCAAAGTGCTAACTTAAGAAAAAAACTGAAATGACAAAAAAAAAAAAAAAAAAAAGGAAAAAACTGAAAATCAGAAAGCTGGCTTAATTCCCTTTTTTTTTTCCCTGTTATTTTTTGGTTTTTTTCCAGTAGGAACTTACCTCCTACGAATTTATACACACAAATTATTTTGTGTTTATAGCTCAGGCTTATTCTCTTCAAGAAACTAAGCACTGTACTTCGAAATCAAAAGTTTCAAAGACTATTGTACCTGGGGAGAAACTGTAAGAACAGTTGCAAAGGTTAATTTCTGTGATTCAGGAATAGGTAGTATTTTATATACAAATTATTTTGGAGCCTTCCTCAATTCTCTGCTTCCTGCTAATACTCGGAGGTGGTAGCACCAGCTCTGAATTTCCACAAAGACACTGATCTTGACTTCACATGCAACTTGCTGATCTGTCTGAAGCTAAAGCCTTCAACTTCGAAAGAGTGCTTTGAAAGGAAGAAGTGGTGCATGGAATTCTACCGCAATTCCTTGGCTACTGACAGTGAACATTAGCTCTGAAGGAACTATAATACTGAAATGCTAAAAGAGGGCAAATAATAAAAACCTACCAGTCCGTAAGAAGCAATTAATCGGATGCTTAAAATTTGGGAAAATATTTTGAGTAAGTGTCTCAATCCTACTGCAGCTTGAAGGTGTGAAATGTGGAAAGCCTACAATGTTCAAGTTAAAAACTTGGTTGTACTATGTCTGCTTCCAACAATACTGAAAATTAGAAAGTGCATGGTTTTTCTTCTTGAAGGAGGTTCAGTGACACACTAGACTGAGATTTCAGTGCATTACAAATTATTAATAGTAATTTAATTAATGTAGTATCTTAATATTATAAGAAAGATGAGAACTATCCATGAGCTTTCTCAGACTCTGCTGAGTCAGTAATCTTGTTTGTGTAGTCTTTTTGTTTGGTTTTCTTTTTAATGAGGAGCAGGAAAAAGATTAACTATATACCTAACCTCATTGAATGTAACCTTAAAGACTACTTGCTAGCACATCTTTTTTACAGTTCCATACAGCACATGCTTTTACTCTTAGATTGCTCTCATTAAATACATTTGTCAAGACTTTCATCAGGGCTCCATTTTCTTTGACTTGCCTGACCTTTCATATCATCAGATACGTTCTTCTTGAAATGTTACTTTAATTTTGGCTTCCCAACTTTGTCCTCTATCAGTACTTAACCAGTACTTCTATCTACACAATGTATGTCTCTTAGCCAGATCTTTAAGCTGGATCTGCTTCTACCTTTTCCAAATTGCGCACTACCACACTCCCAGATTTTACTAAAATCATCTTTTTGTTTGTTTATTTTACTTTGTTTTGAAGTAAAATCAGATCAGATTTGACTTCAAAGCTTCATAAAACATTCAAAACATGAATAGTAAAAGTGTAGATGAACATCCTCTGGCTCATGATGCGGAGGGACAGCAGGTCTGCCTGTCTGTGTACAGCTTCAGTCCAGCAGCTCCGCAGGTTTGCAGAATATTACACACAGTCCCCTCCTCAAGTCCAAGAGAGTATTTTCTTGCCTTCCCATTTGAGACCTGAGTAGCAGTTCTGTTTCCTGCTTTCCTCAGCACTTTCAGGAGTTTCCGCTCATTCTTGTATTTTGTTTTTCCTTCCACTTTCTCCTTTTTTATCCTGTAATTCTCTAAGTTTCTTCACTTCTGTATTCTCAGGAAAGGCACAATCTCATCCCTTTCAAGGGTGCAGCCAAACCCAGAGCAGGAAAAGACAACCACTTGTCCTGTCACATCCTCTTTAAAGGACATTTGGGATGTTAAACTATAGTAACTTCAGACAAACTAAACACAATCTACCAACCCAAATATTTAATAAAATGTAATTACATTTATAAATTTATTTTTAAAATATTTAAGTCATTATAATAAAGAATGTAGATGCTCTAATCTTTAACACACTTGCAACAAATACTTCACAAAACTGATTTTCATCAGTAAAATAATTATTCAGTGAAACGAAACATACTGTTGGCTTTTATAGGGTTCAATGAAATTTACCATGAAGGCAAAAATTATCAGGTTTAAGAAAAATCCATAAAATATTTCCTTCAGAAAAAAATCTAAATGCTTCTGAGAATATCTTTTATTTGGAAATGTAGATATTTTCTATTCTAGGTTACAAAACCTAATGATTGTATTTCTATTTCACTAGCAATATCAGTGCACGCATTATGACATGTTAAATCACATGATATGTTCGTATTACTATGCCATATTACATCTGTAGGATTAGCACCAAGTTATTAAAAAAATGGCTAACATGTTTTGACTTTTACTGTTCTAGGTTTTTTAAAAAAGTAAGTAAAGTATGTAAGTACCTAAGTAAATAAATAGGTCACTTCACCAGTACTTGCATTTTTCTCTGTTGTTCTGCCTAGATAGTTTCAATTAAATTTGCAAGAGAAATGGATGGTTCAAAGATAGTCATAGCTTAAAGTTCATTCCAATTCGTGAGTATGTATGGGAGATAAATTCACACTTTGAGAGAAGGAAAAGTAGCTGTTGTATCTCTTTATCCAAGCAGTTGCTGCCTGGTCTAGCAGCATGTTCCTCTCAGCCAGCCACTCACATCTGCAGGATAATCATCACTGAATACACAAGAGGAAGCTGATAGTAGTGGCAGTGGGAAAACTGAAAGACGCACTTGTAGGAAATAATTTTTCATTAGTTTGATTGCTCTTAAATAAATTGCCTTTTTTTTTTTTTTAATCATTAAGAAAACTTCTACTTAGTCTGAAACATAGTGTGCTTTATCTATGTGTTCTGTTTTTGCTGTAATAAAAGGGATTTTTCTGTATTAATAGTCATTAGATAACATGTCTGAAAAGAAGCATGAGATTCCAAGTCCTAAGCCACTTATTTGTGGCCTAACGAGTCACCCTTTCTGTAAGCCTAATGAATCTTTGTGTGTGTTTGTTTCTTTGTTTCCAAAATGACACAGGTATCACACACAACACTTTCCAGTTAAATAGAAGCAGGTATCAGCTGTTTCAATAACAGTATCAGGCTTATGTCCTGCTTGCTAATTTCCTTTGCTTGAAGTCTTCAATAGCCTTATGTCCCATTCGAGCACCCTTTTCTGTATTTCTCTTTTCTTAGCTATTGCCCCTCCATAGCCCACTACTATCATTTGCAGCCAACTTCTCTTGCCCTTACTGCACTTTCACTTCTTGTTCCCTTTCTCACCAACTACCCTTTTCACCAAGTCTTGCTGGTGTGGATTCACATTTGCATTTACATAACACTTCTTACATATCAAGCGAGAAAAGTAAATTTGTGTGTTTTCTGTTCTACTTCAAATAAACACTAATAAATAGAGCAAATATCCATTTAATCTATGTAATTTGTAATACTTTGCTATTATGGGATGAATCAAATCAGTGGAAATGTTTCTACTCGTTTCATTACATTTTGGGACAGTTCTCTTACATTTCCCTAGATGTCATACAATTTCTATTTTTAGTTATAAAACTAAATATATAAATACAATCTAAATATAAACCTAAATAATTAAAAACATATTCTATATTTTTAGTTATTGTTCCTAGTACTAAATGTAAAGCTTGTCACACCATATGTCTTTAATCATCCTTTTAGTCATTTTTAAAAGACAGATTTTGTATCTTTTAATCCTCACACACAGTAATGTATCTTAATGACTGAATTTTTTTAACAGTTCATTTACTTCCTTTTCAGATTCTGTAGGAAGGCTGATGACTACCATTTAGTTAGATGCTTTAAGAATCTCTCTGTTGACACCTCAGTACACACCCACATCACATCTTTGTTACTAAAAAAAAAAAAAAAAAAAAAAGTTTTTTCTTCAATACTTTTTTTTATAGTTGGCCACCTAATAGACCAGCCAATTTTGTCACAATTTCCTCATATTATTAAAGCATATGTCTGCTTTTTTTAAACAGGTAATTCATTCTCTTGCATATAGATTCTTTGTTCCTCAAATTTCCTCCTTTTCTGATTTTATATCTTCCCGTTGATTTCAACACGATTAGACTTGGGCTTTCTGAATGGTACATTTTAGGCTCAAATAAATATCGAACCTTTACATTTAAATTTATATTTTTTCTCTTGTCTTGCCATCCTATTTTTTTAATTACGGTTGTTCTGAAAATTCTGCGCTGTACCTAAATACGCTCCAAGCCAAGACTGAATATTGCCATTTCAACACTTCTAATTGAGAGTATTTATTTTTTTTTTTTTTAAAGTAGAATTGTTTGCTTGTTTTTTCTGAGGACAGAAAGATAAATTATTAGATTTTGTTATGAACATTCTCCCCCTCCCCAAATCTGAATACTGTTGTATTACATGCATGATTAATCAGCATTTTCTAAAAAGCTGTGTCTTGCTACCATGTGCTATTGTGGTTGATGTCATACTACAATTTCCAATAAATGAACGTTTCAGGCATTGAAAAGCGATTTTCTAATGCACAATTTAACCCCTCCACATATAGGTTAGTGTTATACTGTTACATTTGACTTTGCTCCTTTTTTGAACTTCTCCTGTACAGTATGTTTAATGTGCTTTTCTTGATCCATCTGATAGCACAACACTATGTGTATTCTTATTATTCATGATCTACATTTTGTCTATGTATTAGCCTCCCCGCAGTACAGCTTTCTCACTAAGCTGTTGATAAGCATTTTAACATTTTATTTTTGTTTCCTTTTTATTAATTAATATACACTATATATATTTAATACACAACAACATGGCACAACCTATAAATATCATTGACAATCATTGGCATTACCTTCATACACTTTATTTCTGAGTTTTCTATATTGAAAAATGCTGCAAATTCCTGATGAACATACAGAAAATTATGATGCCAGTCAAAGGTAGCAAATATGTAGTGTGCTACAACTCTGACAGAAAAAGTATTTTTGATATACTGCAAAATTATCGAACAAATAAAATATTCATTACTTGCACAGGTGGATTAGAATCAATAAATGCCATTTTGTTGTTATAAACTGTCTGATGTAACAAACGTCAGCCTGGCTAAGGCATATAATCACATGCAGGCAAATTTTTTTATCTGGCTTTTTAAAGTTAGGCACCTAAGTCTTTACTAGGTTTAAAACACACAGCTTTTAAAGATGTCAAGATTATATGATTTCCAATAAACCACTAGAAATTCCTTGTAATCAGCCATACCTTAAAATGAATATTAAAGAGTAGCTCTGTTGAAGCCAACACTAAAAACCACAGTGACTTGCCAGGGCAAGGAGTGTTTCATTTATGACTGTCACTTGGTAGTCCGTCATAGATCTCAGGATGTAGTGCTAGTGACTCAGATTTTATTTTTCCTCTAAGTATTCCATGTGTGTCATTGATATCAATGGGATATTGCAAGCTGAAAAACGATTAAAAAAAAAAAAAAAAAGGATTTTACAAGCAAAGACTCTGGTTAGCTAGATAAAGGGTTATATAGTGTTCTCTTTAATTCTGAGTCCCAAGTATGTGTTTTACAAACTACAGAGTGCCCCCAAATGTACTGACTTCATTTCGGAGTCAGAGTATTTATTGTGTAATGCTGATTCATATAAAAAACGAAAGGCATTCACTAGGTTAGAGAAAAAAAATGGAGACACGAGTCTTCTTACAAAAAAAACCCCAAAAAACCAAAAACCAACAAAAATAAACGGGGGAAAAAGTTACACTCGTCTTGGGGTTTCTGGCTTTTTTTTTTTTTTAAACACAAGTAAACCGTGAGCAACATTGTCAAAAATACGTTACACAGTAATAGTGTCACTGTAATAGTGAATTTACCGTTTTATCCTGCTGGTGCTCTCTCACACCCTCGACAAAGCAAACTGTAGTGACAGTGCGTATGCAGACACACGGGGAGTATATACCCCACATGCAGAAGTATCTCGAGCACGCTAGAGGGAGCCAGCACATAATTGCAATGTCCCTTTTCACACCCCACCCCCCTGCCCTTAGCAGAAGTCAGCACAGAAAACTGAGTATCCTGCAGGTCTGGGACAGGCTACGGCGTAAGTAGAGGAACGCACGGGACTCGAGTTAGAGTGAAAGGAGCTCTCATAATAGCTATGGGGCTTATTCTGGATTTTGTGCCATTTTTAAGATCTTGGAGACTTCTCCAAATAAGTGACCTAGCTGAATACGCCGATTTTTATCAGCCAATCTGAGGCGCCCTCATTCAGAAAGCAAAGCCCATTTTGTAAACATATCCTTTATTTTCGTCTGTCGCTCTCACACAGAAAGTTGTCACGTTTGAGAGTAGTGATTTTACGCTGCTACTAATATATGTACACTTTATATATTTAATTTTAACACAGCATTAGTTTTACAATGACTATTAGCAGACTCATTTTGCATGGCAAACTGTTTCAAAGCTACAAAGGGGTCTTCAGAACAGAAAAATGCGTTCAAGAAAAAAAAAAGTTATTAGAACCTATAAATTTGCACAAATTTATTCGAGTCAAATGATATTTATGAACATAGTAACTTAGAAAGAGCTGAAGGTTATCCTATCGAGAGACGCCAAAAAGCTGCTTCCTTAACTGAATCTTTCGAGAGCCGCTCCTGAAATAACCGTCAGGAGCGTCTTACAATTGCTCCAGAGTTAGTTTTCTGGGGTTTTGTTTGTTTATTTTTTACATTTTCTTTCCCCCCTAAATGATCCATGCTACTTACACGCTCGTCACTCACAGCTCACAAATTGCAGCTTCATTTCAGTACGCACGGGTCAGCACTCGCGCTCCGGCAATCCGGGCACTCACCTTTCCAACCACTGTCCTCCCCCCGCGCCCACCGCCCCCAGCCGAAAGCCTCCCGCCGCGGCAGGGGGCGGAGGCGGGCGACGCGTCGGGAGGAGAGGAAAGGGGAAGGGAGGGCAGGGCAAGGAAACGCGCTGCTGCAGCCCCGAGCCCCGCACCGCGGGGCTGCTACAGAGACAGCTGCTGCGCTTGTCCCCGCTTCCCAGCATCGAGGCCCTGCGGGCAGGGCTTTGCTGATACCTTTCGAGGAGGGCGAAAGGCACCCGGGGCGGCTGTCGCAGGGACGGGGCGGGGGTGGCGGGAAGGCGTGTCCCCTCATATATCCCCCCTCTCTGCCATACCTCCCTGAGGCGGTGGGAAGGGTGCGCTGGGCCCCCGGGGGACTTGGGTATCGTACCGCGGAGTCAGATCCTCTCCCTCCGCGTGTTTTGAGGGAGCGGGGAGTGTTGCATGCCCCTGTCTTCTCCAGCCCTCATCACGGTAGACCTGTTAATATGCTTGAAAAATAAATTTACGAATTGAGAGGGTGTGTGATAAATAAAGAAATAACGCAAGAACGGGGTGGGAGGAAGGCTGGGGGCGCGGCGCTGCGGTGCGCGACGACGAGACACCGCAACCTAGCCGCCTGCCCGAGCCCTTCGCACGTTGCGCGTCTCCCACCGAACCGATCTAATCAATGACACCCAGCGCCCGCTGCTGCCCCCGCCCCCTCCGCCCGCCCGCCTCCTCCCATTGGCGGGTCGGCGTCGGGGCCGGTCGCAATCGCCGCGGCCGATTGGCTGGCGGGGAATCCGTATCAATGTTTAAGCCGCGGCGTGAGGTGAATAGAGGCAGTCGGCGAGCGGCGCTGGGTGAGCGCGGCGCGGCGGCCCCGCGAGTGCTGCAGTGAGGGAGGCGAGGCGGAGAGGAGGAGGAGGAGGGGGGGAGAGAGAGAGAGAGAGAGAGGCAGAGAGCGGCTCCAACTGTTGAATTTTCGCTGAATTCTCCACTTACCTGCGGGCGGCTGGTGAAATGGATCTGGTTTATCGGGGATCGACGTTCATTTCGCGTGTTGTGTGGCTAAGACTGGAGACCGTCTGTTTGAAAGGGGCCACCTATCAATGAGGCAGAGAAGAATATTTATTTTTTCTTTTTCTTTTGAAAGCCTCTTTACCACAGGTTGCAGAATTAACTGTGTACTTTGGGTCCGGACTCAAATAAAGGAGAAAAAACAGTGCAGAACTGAGACTTGGAACTAGATCTGTGAGATATGTATTGGGAACCTGTTTTTGTTGGTTTTGTTGTTGTTTTTTTTTCTTTTATTATGAAAGATTTCTGATTTATTTCACACATAACACTGAGGAAAGGTGGTTAAAAACACTCAGCAAAGCAAGAGACAGACGCGCCTCTGTGCCAGTGAGTGGATAACAGCCTTGTTTTCCTGATCCTCAGTCTCCCGGAGAAAGAGGTATAGTAAAAGTGTAGCTGGATCCGACACCCCCCCNAAATCTGATTAATTTTTTTCTCCTGTCTATAGAGTAAGTCAGACAAGCGTTAGGAAGGAGCTGCAACTAATGTCTGTGAAGGAAGGAACATGAGCCGATAGTGAATGTGATTTGTTCTGCTGGATCTGACTCATCCAGCAGATTGAAACACCTGCATTTCTGGATGTGCCATTCATTTATTTCTGGTAGTTGAAAAAAAACTGAAATAANTTGCTCTCTTTTTTCTTAATCTATGCGTCCAGCCATGGGTTGCCTGTTGATTTCCTCTCGGCTGGAGAAAAAAGCAAACTGGAATTAAACTGCATCGAGAAAAGTGCAGCTCCTCAAACACGCATACGCACACACACATAGATAAACGGAAAGGATGTGGTGGTGGCGGCGGCTACTGGCCTGTCTTAAGGAAACCCGAGTGTGCATCTGATTGAGCACAGCCTCTGATTTCTCTCAAAATACATATTTACTAGTAATGATGACAGTTAGACGGTGGGTTTCTTAGTTATTTTTTCCCCACAAAAGGACGAGTGGGAGGGTGGTAGTAGAGGGAGAGAAAGGAAACTACAAATCCGGACACTAGTGCTTGCTGGGGTTTTTTGTATGTTTTGCCTTCCCCTCTTGTCCTGCAATCCTCATTCCCTTTCTTGATTCAGGAAGGAAACAGTGAGGGTGTACGAGACAGGGTGGGGGGTAGGGGGGAATACCGGTGGCAGCGAGATGCAGCTCTCCGCCGCAAGCAATGCAAGATTAGATCTATAAATGCAGCAAAACACTCCCTGAAAACCAACAACCCCGCGGTGCAATCAGACATTTCACTGCCTCTCACTGCACACGAAGAGGGCTTCAACAACAAGCCGAGACTTTTTTTTTTTCTTCCCTTCTGTCTCTCTCCTACCCTTCCGCTCCATCAATCGCATCACAAGCGATGAGTAGCTAACAAGCTTTTCTACCCCTGCTTACAGACCTGTGACCACCCCCTTTTCCTATGTGTACATAAATATAGGCATTTTTTAAAAATATTTTTGATCATTTTTAGAGAAAACAGCCACGGCCGCCGATTTTTTATTATCGTTATTTTTATTATCCTTTGTACATCTGCGGGGATCCAAGGANCCTCCTCCCCCCTCCAAAATACAAATCTGATTAATTTTTTTCTCCTGTCTATAGAGTAAGTCAGACAAGCGTTAGGAAGGAGCTGCAACTAATGTCTGTGAAGGAAGGAACATGAGCCGATAGTGAATGTGATTTGTTCTGCTGGATCTGACTCATCCAGCAGATTGAAACACCTGCATTTCTGGATGTGCCATTCATTTATTTCTGGTAGTTGAAAAAAAACTGAAATAAAATTTAGTTACCCTTCCCCAGTGTTTCCCCATACACTGTATTGCTGGAAAATGTTTGTCAGAGAGGGGTAACGCATCTGACTTTGCTGCCGCTCTTCTCCCCTGTACCAAGATGCCCAGAGAGACTGTTAAAGCTTGAAAAGACTGCAAAAAAAAATGCATCGCACCACTCGCTTTACTGCATATATTTTGATATAAGTGAATTAGTCGATTAAAAGATTTCCCACTTTTTTAATAGCCAGGATTGTTTTTCCTCTTCTCCCCTCCCCTAAATGAAGAGGACTGGGCGGCAGTGTCATTGGAAGGAGATGCTGAATAGAAAGAAAAGAGAGGCACTTGATAGCGCAGCCCTGTGAATACAGAGACTGTTTCCCTTTTAGCGAGACTAAGAGAGAGAGAGAGAGAGAGAGAGAGANATCCTCATTCCCTTTCTTGATTCAGGAAGGAAACAGTGAGGGTGTACGAGACAGGGTGGGGGGTAGGGGGGAATACCGGTGGCAGCGAGATGCAGCTCTCCGCCGCAAGCAATGCAAGATTAGATCTATAAATGCAGCAAAACACTCCCTGAAAACCAACAACCCCGCGGTGCAATCAGACATTTCACTGCCTCTCACTGCACACGAAGAGGGCTTCAACAACAAGCCGAGACTTTTTTTTTTTCTTCCCTTCTGTCTCTCTCCTACCCTTCCGCTCCATCAATCGCATCACAAGCGATGAGTAGCTAACAAGCTTTTCTACCCCTGCTTACAGACCTGTGACCACCCCCTTTTCCTATGTGTACATAAATATAGGCATTTTTTAAAAATATTTTTGATCATTTTTAGAGAAAACAGCCACGGCCGCCGATTTTTTATTATCGTTATTTTTATTATCCTTTGTACATCTGCGGGGATCCAAGGACCGAGAACGCTTCGCCTGTCCGAAGGAGAAGATCTTTTGCAGATTTTCTGATTTTTGAAACCCTCCCACTGCCGAAGTTGAACAGCCTAAGTAACTGCGAGGGGACTGCAAGCACGGCAAGCGCTTGCTAAAACGCTGCCAAAGCTACTCCCCCTACTCCCCTCCCGACCCCCCACTCCCCACCCCCGATTGCTCCCTCCCTCTGAGCTACATGGTCTATTTGCTGCCTCTCGTCCTGTGTCTCTGCAGATGTTTTAGAGCAACAGGTTCAGGAACTTAAAATACAGGGGTGGGGAGAGAGAAGGCAAGGAAAAAAAAAAAACCAAAACAAAAAAAACAAACAAACCACCAGAAACAACAGAGGAGGAGGAAGAACAAACCCAGCGCAGGAGACAAGAGACGAGGACAACCCTGGTCGCCGCCGCAGCTGCTGCCACCCCCACCCCTGCTCGGGGATGTACCTTTCCATTTGTTGCTTCTTCCTCTGCTGGGCTCCCGCCCTGTCGCTAAAGAACCTGAATTACTCGGTGCCGGAGGAGCAGGGAGCAGGCACGGTGATCGGGAACATCGGCCGCGATGCGCGCTTGGCGGCGGGCACGGCGGGAGGCGGGGTGCTGCCCGCGGAGCGCGGCGCTCCCGGCGGCAGCCCCGGCCGCGGCCCCAAGTCCACCTTCCGGGTGCTGGAGAACTCAGCCCCACACCTCCTGGACGTGGACGGGGAGAGCGGGCTGCTCTACACCAAGCAGCGCATCGACCGCGAGGCGCTGTGCCGGCGCAGCGCCAAGTGCCAGCTGTCCCTCGAGGTGTTCGCCAACGACCAGGAGATCTGCATGATCAAGGTGGAGATCCAGGACCTGAATGACAACGCACCGGCATTCCCCTCTGACCAAGTGGACATGGACATCTCAGAAAATGCTGCACCAGGCACCCGCTTCCCCCTCACCAGCGCCCACGATCCAGATGCTGGGGACAACGGGCTGCGCACCTACCTGCTCACCCGTGATGACTACGGCCTCTTCTCCCTTGACGTAAAATCCCGTGGTGATGGCACAAAGTTTCCAGAGCTGGTGATCCAGAAGCCATTAGACCGTGAGGAGCAGAGTCACCACACCCTGATACTGACAGCATTGGATGGTGGTGACCCACCACGCTCAGGCACAGTGCAAATCAATGTGCGCCTCATTGACTCCAATGACAACAGCCCCATCTTTGAGGCAGCCTCCTATGTGGTAGAGCTTCCAGAAAATGCACCACTAGGCACTGCTGTCATTGACCTTAATGCCACTGATGCCGATGAGGGTACCAATGGAGAGGTGCTCTACTCCTTTAGTGGCTATGCACCTGATCGTGTTCGTGACTTGTTTAGCATTGACCCTCAGAGTGGCCTCATCCGTGTCAAGGGCAACTTGGACTATGAGGAGAGTGGCCTCATTGAGATCGATGTCCAGGCTAGAGACCTGGGGCCTAATCCTATCCCTGCTCACTGCAAGGTCACCGTCCGCCTCATCGACCGCAACGACAATGCACCCACCATTGGTTTTGTCTCTGTTCGCCAAGGAGCCCTGAGTGAGGCTGCCCCACCAGGCACTGTTATTGCCCTGGTGCGGGTAACCGACCGTGACTCGGGCAAGAATGGACAGCTCCAGTGCCGGGTGCTGGGTGGTGGTGGTGGGCCCGGAGCAGTCCCTTTTACCCTAGAGGAGAACTACGACAACTTCTACACTGTAGTCACTGACCGGCCCCTGGATCGTGAGGCGCAGGATGAGTATAATGTGACCATTGTGGCACGTGATGGGGGCAACCCCCCACTCAACTCCACCAAATCATTTTCCGTCCGGATCCTTGATGAGAATGACAATCCACCTCGTTTCAGCAAGAACCTTTATGTGTTACAGGTGCCTGAGAACAACATCCCTGGAGAGTACCTAGGCTCTGTTCTGGCCCAGGATCCTGATCTGGGCCAAAATGGGACAGTCTCCTACTCCATTTTGCCCAGCCATGTGGGTGATGTCTCCATCTACACCTATGTCTCTGTCAACCCCACCAACGGTGCTATCTATGCCCTGAGGAGCTTCAACTATGAACAGACAAAGCACTTTGAGTTTCGTGTGCTGGCCAAAGACTCGGGTTCACCCCACCGTGAAAGCAACGCCACAGTGCGTGTCACTGTGCTTGATGTCAATGACAATGCACCCCTCATCGTCCTGCCTGCTCTCATCAATGACACTGCTGAGCTGCAGGTCCCACGCAATGCTGGGGTGGGATACCCTGTGGGCACTGTACGTGCCCTGGACAGTGACTTTGGGGAGAGCGGTCGCCTTACATATGAAATTGTGGAAGGCAATGAGGAGCACCTTTTTGAGATGGACCCTACTAGTGGTGAGATACGCACCTTGCACCCCTACTGGGAGGAGCTCAGCCCTGTAGCAGAACTGGTGGTAAAAGTCAGTGACCATGGCAAGCCCAGCCTTTCAGCAGTGGCCAAGCTCATTGTCAGGGCCTTGGCGGGGCCCCTGCCTGAGGCTGGTGAGCCACAGGTGAATGGTGAGCAGCATCGGCGACCACACTGGGACTTGTCACTGCCCCTGATTGTGACACTGAGCACTGTCTCCATCATCTTGCTGGCTGCCATGATCACTATTGCAGTGAAGTGCAAGCGAGAGAACAAGGAGATCCGCACCTATAATTGTCGCATTGCTGAGTATAGCCACCCTCAGCTGGGAGGAGGGGGAGGCAGTGGCGGGGGAGGAGGAGGCAGTGGCAGTGGAGGGGGCAAGGGCAAGAAGAAGAAGATCAGCAAGAATGATATTATGCTGGTGCCCAGTGAGGGCGAGGACAGCCGGGGCCCCCTCAATGTCATGAACGTGGTGAGCAGCCCATCCCTGGCCACCTCACCCATGTACTTTGACTACCAGACCCGCCTGCCCCTCAGCTCTCCCAGGTCAGAGGTGATGTACCTGAAGCCTGCCTCCAACAACCTGACTGTACCCCAGGGACATGTGGGTTGCCACACCAGCTTCACAGGGCAAGGGACTAACGCCAGCGAGGCTCCTCCGAGCCGGATGTCCATAATTCAGGTAGGAGACTTTTAGAATACCCTGAATCTCACTTTAGACCCTGGTTTAACTCTACCTTTTGTCTGCAGTGAAATCTACTGTAAGGGACCAACTCAATTCACTAAAAAGAAGTGGACTTAATCAAAGTGAGACCACACCACATCTGGTGGGTCAGGCTCTGCTGTCACACTGTTGTTTGCTGTGTGATTTTGAAGTAAATGCCCACTGAAACAGAGTTAACGGCAGTGCAAATGAGGTGCATGTAGCAGTGCTGGCAGACATTGGTACATTTGGGGCACACTGGGATATTTTCCCAGAAGATCATCAGACAGTGATGGGCATTTCCGCAGGTTTCGCTTCACTTAAATTTGGGATGGAGAAGGGAGAGGATGTTTCTGAAGCAGTTGTATCATTTGCAGTAACTAACAGGATGTGGGAGAAACTCTACACACTGGAGTTATCTGTTGCAACAGTGTATTATAGTGCTCCAATCCTATTTGTAAATAAGAGCTATCAGTCTAAGATATATGCTTGTTTGTTCTTAATTTCCTTCTTTAGAATATATATGCATAAATACTTTTTTTTTCTTACACAGAACAGTATCATTGGGTCCCCATTGCCTCCTCCTCTCCCCATAAAAAAAAAAAAACCTTCAATGCTGAAAATTCTGCTTAGTCAAACAGAAAGAAAATGTATGTGGTGAATCCCTCCTACCCTTAAATGTTATCAAAACTCATGTCCTGTCTTAAAGCAGCAAAACAACTAGTCAGATTTCCAGTAGCCTGAGTCAATATTGATGATTGCTTTATAGTGAAAGGCTTACATGCTCTCTGTCTTCTCAAGATGACCAAAGCTCACATGGAAATTACATGTGGGCTGCATTCTGCTGCCAGTCATATCCACACTGTCCTCTACCAACTTTTGTGAATGTGAGAAATGGCAGAATTTGGACTTTTGGACGTAGGGTGCTAATCAAAGAAAGACTTAATTTTTAGCAGGTAGTTTAAAGTCCAAACTCAGAAGATGCATTCCAGAGTGGTGAACTTGCAGAGTGAAGGGGACGGCAGAATTTGGCTCCAGTTGATTTAAAGTATTACTTGATGATTTAATGCTGCTTAATGTTCAAATACTACAGGTATGTTCCAAAGTGATTTTTCACATTTGGATTGAAAGCAGGCTCTGGATAATGACTATTAAATATATTTGAAATGTCATATCTGCTTTGTCCTGTGGTTCTCCTGATATACTGTTCTGAGTCATAGGGGAATGAGCTGAGTGTATCAGAAGTGACAGAGACTCATTTTGTGTATGCAGCAAGTGGAAAAGAAGTTGCACTGTAGACACTTGATGTACCAAAAGAAAATTCACAGTACCTTGGAGTTATCATACCCTGCGGTCTGTGAACACTGAGTGTTCTAGCTGACAGCTGCATTTAATGTTTTAAAATAAATAGAAGTGGCTATTGGTAATTGACAGGTTAAGTAAACAAAGTTCCTGTAACTGATGGCCTGTAAATGGAATATTTTAAAGTGGGAAATAAAAATTAAAAAAAAAAAAAAAGGAGAAAAAAGACTGTCTGTACAAGGTCAGTGTGAACTAATCCTCAATCTGCTACTGAGTTGTGTCATGGAAACAGTTTCATTTTATGCTTATCATGAATTTGTGTTGCTATCAATTAGGTGAGTGGAGCAATACTTAAAATCTGAAATTGATTTTAACAAAAGGTGACGCTTCAGGAAAGAGTTCAGGTTAGGGCACAAATGGAGATAATTTGATTTATAATTCATACTTTAAAAGACAAATAAACTTTCAATGACACTTGTTTAAATAATGTCAACTTTTTTACTGTAAAATGGAGTTGTCAGAATGCTAAAAAAAAACCCCAAAACACACATTTTTTTCCCTACTAATGAGTGTAACAGTTACTAAAATTATACTTTTTTACAGCTGTGTAATGTCTATATAAAGCAATTAATTCATGTATTGGTGCTACTGAGTAGTAAAAATTCAATTGTAGTGTATAATCCCTATGGAAAATATGATTCCTTTATATTTTTTTTTTACAGTGTTCACTGTATAACATCAATCATGATTTTTTTTTTTTTTACTGAGATTATATAAAAAGAGGAATTTCCTCTCTTTAAAAAGTGTGTTGTGGTTTCTGTAAGAGTTTTTATTATGATAACTGTAGGAAATGTTAACCGTAAGTCCTCACAGCACATATTGGTATATCTAATCTTGTTTTTGCTTTCTCTACCTACACAGACTGTTTTGGATGTTTAGATGGTCCAGCCAGCAGATTAAGAAACATTAATTTTTCTCTAGTGAACAATCTGTTCAAACATACTTATTGATGCTATATTGTGTAGCTGTATTGACAAAACAAATGCACAGTATGAAACCAAGTATTTGGTTTCTATTTAAGAAAGGCCCAGACACAGAGCAGGTAGAAGGGAAAATCTGATCCTCTTTACTATAATTCTGCATTACTAAAATACATTTTGTGTTCTCCATTTCCAGATCCTTGGAGTAGATTTTATATAAAATTTGTATTTAGAGTATAGAAACTACTTTGTGTCTGGTCCTGTACTTCTGACTCATGTAAAATTCAGAATGCAGACAAGAAGAAATAGTAAAAGATCAGCCCTTTCTCTGGATCTACTGCATCTTTAATCACTTCAGGAAACCTGTGTCTGGAAAAGTAAATTGCACAGTTAGGAATCAAAGGTATAGCCAGTGGAGAAAAAACATACTGAATCCAAACAGTTGCTTTATCATCTCCTTTTATTTGTCAGTTGAGAAAAGCAATTTTCTTTATTAACCTTGGTAAGGAAAAGGTAATGATGGTGGAAATGTTCTATAGTGAATATTTACTTCAATTTTTCTAGATACATTACTGAACCATGACAATCTTACAGTTTATAATTCACACAATAGAACTGCTTTTTTTCACTCTCATTTTCTTAGCAAGTGTTTAATGGCAGAATTCTCTAGCGGGACCCTGTTATTAGAACTTTATGTATGTGTGTTTGTATTTGTATATATGTGTGTGTGTGTGTATATATATATATATATATGTGTGTATCTCAATTCTTATGTATCTATGGATATATATATTTATATATACATGTTAAACATATTATTATTTAGCACATCCAATGGAATCTATAAATATTTAAAATCAAATAAATCATTTTCTCATCAGCAAGATCAAAATTTTCTCACTCTTATTAGGAGTGCATGACAATTTTTTTTTTTTTGCTTTACTTACTAGTAGAGCAAGTAAAGTTAACATGCTTTATTATTAATTTGTTTCTCAAGAATAGTATTTTGTCCCACAAATTGCCCAATCTATACCAATTAATACTCATGGAGTAAAGTGTTATTTAGACACTGTGGGTTTCAGACCGACCCAAAATGACCAGCAGTTGAATAAAATACTGCCTGATTTGTGTAAGAATAATGTAATCTCGCCTCTTTTTAAGTGATTGCTGTTGCACATTAGTCACACAGTTTAACAACTTCTGTGTTTACTCACTGTTTTATAGCATCCATCTGTGTGCTATAGTTGCATGTCTTACATGTATGAATCAATGAACCTCTTCACTGCCATAGAAATGAAATTATTTAAACATACATGCATACATAAAATTTTGGATGGACAGACGTGGATGCCATGTATCGTCAGCTTTTATTGGCACAAGAGTCTTAAGGCCTGTGAAACACTTAGGGCCTCTAAAAATTGACCATTTGTGATCCGATGCGCACATGAGGTTCATGTGTATGAAGAACAGTGCTTAGTAACATACTAGGAAATTAGAACAGCTACACTTCAGTGTGTTTCCATACTTTTAACTTCAGCATTCATATTCTAAATATACTTTGGAAACAGTGCTTTCAAATGCAAGTCTGTTAAAAACTTTGAAACATAGGCCAGTGATATACAATTGTCATTGCTAGATTCAAAATTCAGTGCAATCTTGGAATCACTTAAGGTCCAAATTGTTCTTTTTTACTGTGGAGAAAAAAGTGGAAAGCAGGAGAAAAGACTAACTCTACATGGCTGAAAGAAGATTTCTGTTTGTCCTAGGTCTTAAAGACTGCTGACCAAATTCCGTTCCATACGTTCTGTTGAGTAAATCAAACTGATCTACTCATCTGACTAAGAGAAACAGTATTTTGTTTTATTTTGACAATCAGAGGTTCAAAAAAGAACTGTCATGTATGATAGTGTTCATGTCTCTCCTACCAAAAAGTTTTGAGTTGATGAGTTTGCAGTGAATGAGTTTTTGTAGTGAACAAGTCACAATAACTGCTTGCAAGTTTCCAATAGATAAGAGAGGATGAGTAAAGGGAAACAAATAGTTTCTTTAAGGGAAAAGGTTCTGGAAATGTGTTCTTCAAAAGGACATTAGTGTAGAAAAGTATCTGCATATGCAAGTAGCATTGATCATCTTAGAGGTGTTTTATTACAATATTTGTGATGCACCTTGGAGAGGTTTGTGAATGTATCAGGAATGAGACAGGCATGAATAAAGGAAACAGTGGTCACAGCTTTTGCTAAAGAACAAGTGAAAAGGAGTTACTGTATTGCAAGAACCTCTCAAGCTGGGAATCACTGTAGCTGCCATATTATGCAGTCCTGTGGCATTTCAATATAAAGTGCAGATCATTCTTAATACTTCAAGCACCTGATATTTATGATGTGTGAAGAGATTACTGTCAAGTCCCAGTGTAGCTTCATTGCCAAGTGCCTAGTAGTACCTAAGAAAGAGTCTTCAGGGAAAATAAAAACCCATAAGCTATATTAGTGCTACTCTGTCTTTAGATAAACTGTTCCATGCTTCACTCTGAGAAACTTAACTAAGATTGCAAACAGAAGTCTGAGGCTGCTGCTGTTTAAGGAGAAGCAGCCTTCCTCACAGAAGTTAGACTTTTTCTCAGTGATGCAAATTCCTGTCTGAAAACCGAGGTACAGTTTTGGGGTTTTTTTAAATTTTATTTTATCATTCTATTTTCTGCAAAAGAAATAATATTATCTCTCACTAGACCTAATAGAAGTTGACATTTTGCACTAGGAGGATACGGGGGCAGTTCTACACTTTTGCAGTTTGCAGGTTCATAGTCTGTAATTCCAAAAAATGTGTGGCTGCATATTCTAAGGTATTTAAAGATACTAAATTGTTATCAGATGAAACTACAGAACTACCTGGCTAAGATGCATTATAGTAGTTTTTACAGTGTTTTACAAGGTTAGGTATCTTTCAAAGTAACTCCTGTGAATGTTTGCATTGCGTAAATACAGTCTGCAGTTAGTATTATTTTGTGTTACATCACTCTTTATCTTTAGTTTTACTTAATTAATGAAGTCAATGCCAGGGTTGACTATGTAAGAATTTCAGGACAGGTTATTTTGTGTGTGTGTATATATATATATATATATATATATATATATATATATCGCGCTTTTTTTTTTGTTGTTTTTTTTTGGGGGGGGGGGTTGAGTTTTTTGTTTTTTTGGTCAAGATCACTGCATAATACTGTGACACAAAGTACATATATTTAGGACCAGGTTTGGCAAGGTACTGCTCACTGTGATATATACTCCGGCTGCTGCTGAAATAAGTAGAGGAAGCAGAATTAGGCTCTTGTTTTATATTACATTCACTCTGGTCTTGGTCTTCAGCTCCTTGCCAATATTGGTTATAGGAGTATTGTATCAAAAGGATCATTCTTTATATATAGATCTATACGAGATCTAAGAATTTTCCAAGATGAAATGCTGTTTTATAGAACAGTAAAAATAATGAGTTTGAAGTAGAATACTGATACTATAAGAAAGAAAACGATATTGCCAGAACAGAACTTCTTGGTAACCAAGAATGATAGTCTGTGTAGAATTTGCTGCTTTTCATAAAGTACAAGAGTTGAAGAAAGTTAATTTAGCTGTTAAAATAAATGACATGAAGCAACTCATGCAGGATTTACTGGATCACAGCTCTCAACAACTCAAAAGTTTTCTGAGGTTTCCTCACCTTGGTGCTCAGTGCCACTACTAAGTGGAAAATCCACACATATTTGTGATTACCAGTGCAATTTTGATGACTAATCCTTTGAAGAGTTATTTTTTTAACAATAAATTTGTTCACTTTTCTATTATCCTTACACTGATGAAAAGGCCTGTTCTTACTCATATTTCAGTCAATATAATTTTACTTCATCAATGATTTCGATGATTCAAAAGTAAGTTGTGGATGAGAGCCTTAGAGAGTACAGCTAAGAATAGCATTAATTGGCCCTTTGTTTTTAGATTTCAGCATTTTATGATATTTCTTACAGCCTCTTTACAAACAATCAAGGGTACTTTAATTTAGAAGACCTATGATTTGAACTGAAACACAGGATCATAGGATTATTTAGGTTGGAAAAGACCTGCAAGATCATCAAGTCCAACTGTTAGCCTAACATAATCAGGTATGAAGATGAAAGAACAAATCAAAGACTCCATTGAACATATTACTGAACAAATGTTTTCAAGTTTTCATATATTTTTGAAAGTGTGCATAATACAGCATTATCTTAAACTAAGCAAATAATGTTTCATGGGAAACTATCACAGAATCATAGAACCCTAGAATCATAGAATGGTCTGGGTTGGAAGTGACCTCCAATGGTCATCAAGTCCAACCATCTCTGCAGTCAGCAGGGGCATCCTCAACTAGATCAGGTTGCCCAGAGCCCTGTTGAGCCTCACCTTGAATATCTGCAGGGATGGGGCCCCAACCACCTCCCTGGGCAACCTGTTCCAGTGTTCCACTACCCTCATGGTGGTTGTGTAATATATTCACAAATATCAGTTGGGATTAAGAAAGCATAGACACGACCTGACTTCTCTAATGAGGCAAAGGTGTAATTATGAAAAGTAAAATTTCTTCCCAAGTTTTACTTGACTGTAAACAAGTCAGGATTTTGTTTTCAATTAAAATTAAAAAACAAAAAAACCCAAAAACATTTCCCCAGTAAATGTTAATTCACTGGATAATATTTACATATATGTTTTTAAAGATTCTTCCTGGTTTCTCTTTCTTTTAAAGTTAAAATGCCTTTCACTATGCAAGACACTTATTCTACATATACGAGGGTATGTATATCTGTTGTTTTCTTTCTGAATAAAACATAGGATTCATGACAGAGTTCTTCAGCTATCTCTTCAGGACTGAAGAGTGCCTGCACATGTACAGAAAAAACATTTTGACATAATACTAGTATTTTCCAACAGGTGAGAATTTCCTGTGAAAAGAACTTAAACAATGATTTGCTGACTGGAGCAGAAACACAGCTCTGTTTTTATCTTTAAAAGTATAGAAGTGATCCTCTGAGGTCAAAAGGTCGGAACAGAGCAGTTGGGACAAATTTTTCAGCAGATAGCCTGAGAGCTTTATGCTTTCAATTGTATCTCTACCTTAGCTATGAGAAGTGGTGAAATTAATGCTAAAGGGTTCAAAAATATAGGAAACAAATGAAAATCTCAGGGGACTGCAAGCTCTTAACTAAAAAAAAAAAAGAAATCACAACAAAAGAAAAAACAAGAAGAAAGAAAAGTGCACTAGAGAGTGGCAAAATGAATTTGGGAATTTTGGGTTCCTTGAGTTCAAATGTTTCATTTGTTATGTTTTTAAGGGAGCAACAAGGAGATTAACTAGTTGCTGCTTTTGCTGATATAGTGAGATGAAATGTAGTAGTGTACAGCTTGCCATAAATCATAGCCAGGGTGTGTTCTAAGCCCCAGTAATACATTTGTCATGATCTTTTTAGTTCAACCTCTGTTTCTCAGTCTGCTGTAGACATTTTATTTTATCTTATTATTTATTTATTTACTTTACAGAAGAAGATTCTGGATTAATTACTGTAAATCCTAAGAGAAAGAAAAAAATAGATAAATTATTAAGCATTTTAGATAAAATACTCATTATTAAGTACTACATTAAAGAATAAGCAAATTCCTATGAATGTCCCTGTTAATTAGGATATTAGGCAGTGCTTTAAATAACCTCCTTGAGCAGTCGTATATTTTATAGCTAAATCCCAAAGGCTGCTGATACAGTTCCTACTTATTAGGATCACATGAGAGCCATTTTTTTCTTCTGCTGAATTGCTTCTACTAGTTAGTGGTGCTACCTGCACAGAAAGGATCACATAAGATCAGTTTATCTCACTTGCTTGAGATAAGATAGCTCCTAGTGATGTGTCCTCAAAATTGAGGAGTCTGTCTACATATAAAGATATAACTGCATAGTTTCAGCCAATTATTAGTGTTACTTGCACAGAAGGACAGCATAAAGATCAATTTGCATTTCACTTTTGTGCAGCGAGAGCATATCTCCTCTTTCAGCCCTCAAGACAACCAGTCCCACGCTGATCTATTTTCAATTTAGGACACTATAAGTGATCTAGGTGAGAAAAAGGCTTCAAATGAACAGTATTTTATTTTAGCCATGGACCTTTCAACTGACTTTGTGATGTATATATCAGATCACAGTTCCTCTGGTTCATAAAATACTTTTACCAGTAGTAGAAAAGTTTCTAATCACATCCTGTCCCCTGTTGAGTGGCTGTGTGCTGCCATCTCTACAGCACACCAAAGGAGGACTGTAAAGGGGAAAGGAAAAGTCTCATTACAAGATATAAATGCATGATTTCAGCTGTGTGGGTGGGACCTCTGATCGATGCATTGTAAATTCTTGCAGTGATAGACATGTGAAATTAGTTTCAGGCAGTGTTTCAGACCATCTATTGATGTATGTGTGACACGCTTGTATTTGCCTGTACTAGTTCTAGTGACACTATGATTACTGGTATTTTCAGTCCTTGCTCTGGAACACTTCCAGGCAGTTTTATTGTATTGAAATGGTTCTTACAGTTCATTGAACATCCAGCATAACACTGTGAATATGATTGGCGCGTTTGCATATATTTATTTTTTAAAAAACCAGGCAGTTAAACTGCGTAATTGTGGGAAAATGAATCATAACAATGAAAGACCATTTAAGTTAACAAGCTTTGTGATCAAAGGATAAATACAGGTTGGATAAATGAGACTCTAGATGTAACTAATCTACATAAATAAGCTTTGGTCTGATTAGAGGAAAGGAATATATTAAAATAATCTAAAGGTATTAAAAAAGTGTTTTCCTTCAGTACTTTTATAATGTCAAGTTTTATTTCATTGTATTTTTAACATTTCTACTCAACAGAAATGGCTGTGTTCAGTGATCAACTACTTTTATGTTTTTATTTCTTGATTAACAATGTTTACAGTGCAAAGAAAGTCTAAAATAACACAACTAAGCAAAAGTAACATCAGAAGCTTTCATTCTAGTTTGAATGCATCATGTGTCAAAAACCCTAAACATTTTTTTAATGTCTTAATTTTAAAAAATTTAATATTGAAATGTTTTTGATTGATTTTTAATTAAAGGAAAACATTAAAGAGAACATTTAAAAGACAATTTCTTGTTTACTGTCTTTATCAGCAGAGAGCAGCCTTTGTAGTGTTTGAAAGCTGGTGCATTAAAAATCAATTTCAAGTCTTCAAAGCCATAAACTCTTGCTTGCTTTGTAGATGTATACTGTTTTTTTAAAAATCTTTGGAGGCACACTTGACAAATGAATTAAAACCAAAAGGTAAATAATGCCTTCATCAACATTTGAAGGATTGTAATGTATTTGTAATAATAGCTAAAGGATTATTTTTAATGGAAAGCAGACATGTAAATCACCACTTGTAGCTTTTTAATGCATAATTTGTTCCTAAAGACAGTTATAGGTAATCTTTAATTAATGGAATTTTGTTTTAAACTTTGGTGCTCTTCTGTTGTTTGCAAGGAATGCCATGATTCAGACAAGGAATATGTCACTTAGTGTCTTTACTTACTATATTTCTGTCTTGTTCTCTGCTGATTGCTAAGCAACCACTTATAATTAAGATTGTTTAGCTACAACTCAGCTTAAAAAAAACCAAAACAGGTGAGCTGAAGTGTGCTAAACAATTTTTCATTAATTCTTAATGAAAATATTTAAAATCTGTAAAACGTAAAGGTGTCCCAAAAAAAACAAACCCAAAAACCAAAACAATTAATAATGCACCTCAGATTCAGGACTTGAGCTTTATGCCTCCCAGTGTTCAGGATAAGACTGCTTTTCCAGAAATTTAGAAAGAATGGGATCATGTTTTTAAATCAGTACATAAATAATTTTGAGGCCTATGGAAACTGACTTACGCTACATTAGTGTTATGCTTTTCAAGGCATGATCCTTAAAACACTTATTCGGTGAGTATTTTAATCTAAGTCATTAGCACCACCTTATTAATTAGATCATTTACAGGAGTGGAGTTACTGTTGTGCACAAGCATGTGCAGAATTCAGCCCAGAATCTGTGTCTGTGTTAACTGAACTGTTCCCTGTTGCTTCTCTCATTTGCTTTAAAAACACTGTAATGCTGCAAAGGCTGTTCCTTTTACTGAGCCTCCAACTATATTCTTGAGTACTCTATTGAGATAGTCGTGATGATGAAAATATTTGATATTTTCCCCTCTTTTTTTTTTTTTTAGTAGACCTACGTAATTTGATATGCAGATTTGAAGATCATAAAAACAATTCTGCTTTGATGATTGTGAGCAAGATTATCCAGCCACAGCTGTAAAGTGCCAAGTGTGGTCTTTTCTGATCTTTTCATCATTTCAGTGGATCAAGTCACAATAAGAATATAGTGACATTTAGAGTGCTTGGGAAATAATGAATTTAAAAGCCTTTCAAAAATGGCAGACATGAAGCCTTAGAAACTGTTTGGATTTTTAGACTACATTTCAAATAATATAACTGTGCATATGAATCCATATGTGTAGATACGCAGATAAGATAGAAGCATGAATTCAAAAGGACTAGCTAAATAAAAGACATTATTAACAACCAATGTACATCTAAAGGTTTTTTATATTGAATATGATCCATACACAGCTGTGTAACAGTGTTTTGGAAGATCTTGTCAATCTGCACCTTTTTCTGCAACCTAGTAGGCATCAGGTTTAGAGACAAATACTGTTGTAGGTTTGTTTCTTTTTTTTTTCTTCTCCTGAGGCAAGAGTATAGGTAAGGAAAGACCTCATTTTCTGCTTCATGGTAGAAGTTATATATCTTGCTTAAAATTGTGTATCCTGTTTTCAGACTTCAGGGTTGAGAGCAATGATGTAAAGGAGGCATAAGTCATGTCATGTGTAATAATCATCACTCAATTGCTTCCATCAGCTGTGTTAGGTATTAAAAAGCACATTATAATTTGCATCTCATATCTCCAAAGCAGGGAACATAGCAGTCAGTTTTGTAGCCATTGGGTGAAACAGAGGGAAAAACAGAACAGTTTATGTTATTTCTTTCAGTGCATAGTCTTTATTTTCTTTAAATCTGTTTATGTGTTTAGTCTGTTTGAACCACCTGTGGCTTCTTTTCAGGCCTAACATGAAATAATATTGCAAGGAACAGAAGTATCTGGATTAATTTATTTTACTATTTATTTGCTGACCACCATGTATGATCTTTCCCAGCTGTATACATCTCATCACAATAATACAACAATAATGAAATAATAATTTCTTCAAGTTTGGTTCAAACAGACTTCCATAATTTCAAACAAAACTTTAATTTCTGTTCATCTGAAATATATGTAGACCACACAAGCTTGCTTTTTTGTGCTCTTATACTGGCAAAGGAAACTTGGGAAAGTAGCTGGATTTCCAGTGTTTGACCTACTTAGTCTACTTGAAAGAAAGTAAAGCGAGAAGAAAGCTGTTCACATTAAGTAAATATAAGCTTCAGGAATTTTGTTTAGCACTGGCAAAGATCTTTAGATAAATTACTTGCAGTCATAGTGGTCTTGCTGATACCAGTAAATGAAGAATCAGACATGTATATTGAACAGCCGTGGGAGAAGAAGACTTTATTTAAATGAAAGGTTTTGTCCTGATTTAAATTTCGGGCCATGGGTTTTCTATAGTATTTTATAATAAAGACAATTACATAGTAATTTGGGTTATAATGCATGCCCAGTTCCCCATCTCAAAACCCAATTTGTTACTACCTGTGGCTATTTCTATTAAAAAAGAAACATAATTACTATGAGTCTCAGCAGTCTAAGAGTAAATTTTTGCAATTACAATACGTCCCTTGGGCAGATGTGTGAAAATGGCAGATTAATTCTTGCCAGTATCTGTCTATTCCTTGCACATTTTAAAGATTGCTGGTAACTTGGATTATCATTACATCGGTCCTGTTTGTTATGCTGTGGTTAAGGTTAAAGTAGCAATTCTATTATAAATCTTTAGTAATAGGATTCTGTACCATTACCTTGGAAAGCGTCTACACTGAAGTTTGATATATATTGGCCTAGCAATAAGATCCTATAAGACTCTATATACATAGGAAGTAAATTTGCTCTTGCAATATTTTAGAAGGGCATTTTTTTTCTTATTACTTTATGCCTGAAAAGATTTAAAGAAAACTAACTAAGACACTGAATTTTACTCATTCTTAGGAATTTGTGATGAAGTGTTTGCGATGATTTGTAATAAAGTTGCTTGTCAGCTGAAGGCCATATAGTAGTTCCTTAGTACTGTATGGCTTTTGTTTTATTCTCACTGGCACAATGGTGTGTTTATTTAGAAAGAACATCACCAACTTAAGATAGTCCTGAAATTACGTAAATTAATAACTTTCCTTGGAAATTATCTAATTAATATCCTTATGAGCTTTTCTACCTGTTTTGATGACAAATACATAGGCGAGTTGTGTGCAAAGGTTATGCTTCTTGTGATCACTCTCTGGAGTTGAGAGTCTAACTCCATATTGAATTTCAGTGAAGTTGGAAGTTGGTGTGGCTTCATGTGGGCTCATGATCCACCTGCAGGGAGCAGCATTAGTCTGTGTTACACATTATGGAGTTTAAATATTCATGATGAGCAGTACCAACAATCTGAACCAGTTATTTTTTTCCGTTTTGCATGAAATTCTATTTGAAATTTCTTGTGCTGTACCTGTCGTATTTTTATTTCTTTTCCACTTTTGAAAGGGACTTTCTTCCTACTCTCCCCGATTCTTCTGAATGTTGTCTTGGAACTTGTGTGATGGGGACATTATTTAGAGGAGGTTGCATTAACTATTGTCTTTGAAAGTTCATGACTGAAATAAATAAATAAAACCACAAAGAAAGAACTAACTAAATAAATCAAAATGCATCCTCAGTTGCCATACCGTGCATTCTCTTTTGTAAAAAAAGTGCTTGCATACTTGGTGAGCATCCTGCTAATTAGATAATAACATAATCACTGTATTCTAAGTAGCCCCTCAGTCAAATATTAGCATTCTTGGTCAATCTCTCTATCCTTGGTAAAACTTGCAGCAGTGTCCTGGGTGTTTGGAGCAGAAAGAGAACCTTTCATAATCTTGGAATCTTTGCAAAGAACATTGCTTATGCAGATCTACTTTATTTTAACATCAAAATCTGATTTCAGAGTCTCGGTAGAGCAAGCTGTAATGACAGGGGTAATCCAGAGCATTTTTTCTTTCAGGCTCTTAAGAATTTAGAGGTCAAAGTCAATCCTTAAACACCTGTAAGTTTATAGTTTACTTGTGGCACGCAATGTACATAAATGTGTGTTGTATTTTAAATGAATTGCTCTTATTAAGAAAAATAGCTAATTTTTTAATCCTTGTTCTGAGTCAGTTATTATAGAGTCCCATATGAAGACATTGTGGTAGGTTAACATGGAAGTGACAGAGTTGTGGATAGCTATAAAAAAACCTGCACCTGAAAGGCTTTATTTTTTTCTAACCAAGCCTTCTTGACTGCTGCCACTATATTCATGGTGTATTTGATCAAACTTTCCATTTTATGAGGTGCCTCATCATAGGCACATGACTGTTATGACTTTAAAATATATTTAGGGACAGAACCTCTTGCTAAATTTGTGCAAGCCTAAATTATTTATCTTATGTCACAAATAATAAATCAACTCATCACCATTTTACAGTTGAAAATCTCCTTGCACAGGCATGTGAGGCTGTAAAGTTTGATGATCTACTTTGCTGTCATAAATTCAGCCACTGTTTTGGCAGCATATTTAGTGGTGTGTCTTTTTCTAGTGCTAAAAGGAAATAATTATGCCAAGATATTTCTGTGAAAGTAGGGCTTTGTGTTCTGTCACAGAACGTTCAATACTTTAATGGGGATTTTTAACAAAATGTTGAAATAAAGAGTTACACAAAATAAAGAAGAAATTAGACAGAAGGTAATCATTTAAGTTTTAACATTTGTGATTTTCTTTCTAATTCCTAAGGAATTCAAGACAAGCATTACTTTTCTAGGGAATTATTTTAGGAAGAGAAAAAGGATAAAGTTGCAGATTTGAAGGAAAGATGATCTAGATTTACCTTTGTTCTGTCCATGTCCTAGGAAGAAAACTTTAGTGTTCCTCTGTGCACTTTCTGTGCAAGCAGTGTGGATTCAGAACCAAGTCCTGCTTTATCTGTAATGGGTTTATTTGTTTGTTTCGTTTTTTTCCACTCTGCAGTGAGGAAACATAGAATGGAGTTTTGTGCCACTTAAGATTCTGCCTAGCTAATCACCTTCCTCTGTCACTGCTATTACAATTCTGTTTAAATTCTGTCCATAGAGAAGACTGTGTGTTGGGATAAAGGAATATTACACTTCAGAGTTTCTTTCTCATTTTCTATCACTGCTGTAATCTTCCTGCTGCTTTGCAGCTTTCTTCAGCATACAACATATGTATCTGTAAGAATGTCACATGCTATGTGATTGAAGTAAGCAGACTGATTCAAGGTCTATTGAAACCAATTTGAAAACATCCATTGATTGCAGTGGACCTCAGGTCGTGGCTTGTGGGAGTTCAATTGTTGCCTTTAGTTAGGGTATGGTTGAACAGAAGAAAGGTAAACATAGTGCATAGATGTTAACAGAAACTTAACGGATTTAACATATCCAGTGTCTCTACTTCCCCTTACTAAATATGATGACTACAAAACAGTTTGCCAGTGTTAAAAAGCCATAATTTGATCTCCTCCACCATTTAGTACTTGCAGTGTTTATACGCTTTTATCTGTTCAGAAAACATTCGTGATGTGTTGCTCTTAGAAACAGAAAAACAGCAGCAGTAAGAGTAGGACAAATTCTACATTTAATGGCTTCACTGAGAATTCCTGCTGAGTAAGAGCTTTCATATATGTCTCAAAATTAAAAATAAAATGCCAGGAGTTCACAGCCGTGTGTTACAATCTGTGTGCACAAGAAGAAAGAAAGAAAAGACAAGGTTGTTTTCATATGTAAAAAACGACTTCTAAACATAAGGAAGGAAAGTATTTTTTGAGATGACAATAAATACCTTGATTATCCCCTTAAGTTTCAAGGTACAGTTTTGTTTGGGTGTTTTGTTTTGTTTTGTTTTAAGTTTTCCTCTGATTTGAATGTCTTAATTTCTAGACTTCACGTAGATTGGAACGGAAAATCAAAACTCCACAAATGCTATGATATTCTTACAATAAGCTGAATATTGTAGGTCTCAGTTAGCTGATTGTAGTTGAGTCTGTTATGCAGTAAACATAATATCTATTAGGAATACTGAGGTAGACTCAATGTAGTGAGAGCCATAGATAAAAGGTGTACTAAAGCGTTTCAAATTCAATCATTAGGTTTCATTGCACCCATCTGCTACCAGAAAATATAACTGGAAACTTGATTCATTGACCTTTAACTGTCATTTTGGACCATTTTTTTTTTTAAATCTGTATATTTAAGTTAGATCTAGAGAGTTAATTTAATAAGATAATACCAAGTACATTTTAATGCAATTACTTCTTTTTTTTCTTTTCTTTTTTTTTTTAAGCAAAAGATTATTTTTAAAATATAATCAGGTTTAATTGTCTCTTGTATATTCTGCTAATCCAGTCAAAGTAGTTATTTAATATTGAATGTGGTTAAAAGCAACTAATGTTCAACTTCATTAAGGCTTCTATTAAATAGAAGCCTTGCTGAACTTCGAGTGTTTTTTAATGCACGAACAACTACCTCTTATTAATTGTTTTCAGAGGTTTCTGTTACACTGGAATTATACAAGCTTGGGCCTCACCAAGATTATACAGCGCAGTACAAGGGCTAAGTAAACACCGCAATTATGGAATGCTTAATATTTTGTTCCAAAAATTGAATCTCTCTTTCTTTTTTTTTTTTTTTTTTGAGCAGATATTGTCTTGTGAAGGTGGAGTGGAGTTCATATGTCTCTTCGTAGTTCTATACATGTGTTACACAGGTAGATTGTCTTATAGAACAACAATGTTTCTTAGAGCAAGCTTGAAACATAACGTGATAAATGAGGATGATTTAATGCTTTCTTGGCAATGGTAAACAATTACACTGTCCTGTGATCTCAAGTTTGTGTAATGGAAGAAAGCAATTACAGGTTTCTTCACACAATGGGATACAATTCCTGAAATATTTGTGTAGTATAGAGTCAGATATATGTAACTTAACCTCATAATCCCATTTCACAGCTTTCCCAAATACTGGGGAGCTCGATAAATAGGAAGCTGATTATATTGGCAGTATAACTCCATTAATAGGATTCAGATTTGCCTTATTGACAAGCCAGTACTGTTAATATGATCCAGTATATTAAATTGACAGGAAAACTGGAGCGATAGAATGTATCTGCCGCCTAATTGACAGGGAGGCTCTTTCAAAAGGTTCTTAATGTGTTTTTTATTGACAGAGTAGGTTCAGTCAAGTACATATCATGGGCGAACAGCGTAAATATATTGGATACAACTATACTAGCAGGTTCAGGTGAAGGAGTTATTGTTCTGTTTTCCCATACTTTCATCTGTACTTTGATACAGGTTGTATTGTGCTCTCTTGTAAGACCTTCGCAAATGCCTCTTTAAAGCACCAGTGTAACTGCACTGCTCAGCCGTTTGACAAGTTGTGAATTATTTTAAATGTGTTCATCATTTTAAAATGAATAGAGGCAATACAGAGCAATGCAATAATGTGTCATGAATTTCATTATGTTTATTTATTGATGGTGTGATAGCAGAAGCGGAGCTATTGTACTTTCAGCTCAAGCTCTTTATGTGGTGTGATGTTTGGCACCTCTTCCTCTGTTCAGATTGTTCACATTCTTTAAAATGTAGTTCATCTTAAGAGCTCATATTATAATTACTTTTTCCTAGTCTCATTTTACAGCTTTCTACATTCTCTTCCCAGCCTATGCTAATTTCATTAGATGCTTACATTTAATGTTTCTTTTCCACTGCAAAGCATAATGAGGCTCAGAAACCTGAAACCATTGTGAAACAAATAACAGTTTGAGTCTGGTCCAGAAAGTCTTTTTGATTCCCATTTCAGTAGAAGGAAGTTTTAGGTTCAGCTTCCACATGTTTCTCTAATTCTCTCTTAGAAAAGCCTTCTCTTAAATACGTATCCTGCATCCGCTCTGGCAAAGAAGTTGAAGGCTGTTGTTAAGCTGACTTCACTAGCAATTAAGAAGCAAGATTGTTCCTGAAAGGTTTCAATATTTTACTTCATATGAAAAAATCTGATCGGTGTCTGATTACACCCCATGATTTTACATGTCTCTCAAGTCTACTGTTTTACCAGGGTCATTTAAAATTATGTCTCCCTATAGTGACTTTTTCAGTGTCTTCAGGCTTTATGCAACCATCAGTGAGGTGAGAGGAAACTTGCCTGGGCCTTATGACTCCTAATACTTGCAGCATGTTAAATACTTGGATTCTAGGCTTCTGTCTTCTTTTGTGTTTTGTGGATTGCAGAGTAATATCTTCTAAATCTTTAAGAATTGATGGTTTTCATTAAGCCAGTAGTACAAACACAACTGAAGTATCTGCAGAGCCTTAAGATGAAAGCTTAAGGAATAATTATATATATAAATTATGATACCTGCTACCAGAAAATAGGGCATGGACTAGGCATTTTTTTTCCTGTGATTTATATGGGGAGAATCTCCATTCCTTCTCTTACAGGAAAAGATGGTAGTCTCTGTCCCAGAATTCCAGTTTTCAGAAGTCAGTCTGCATTTCCCTGAATAGCTCAGGACCTCTTTCTCTCACGATTCTGCTTTTCTCATTCAAGAGAAAGAGACTGTAGGATCCACCAACACTCTTTAGTAAAGAATACAGCAGCCTGGTGAATGATACTGCCTTGTGCATTTGACTGGTTCTGCTGTCCTGTGTTTAGAACATGCTTTTGAATAGTGTTATATATATCAGAAATTCACATAAACACACCACAAGTCTTTTAACACAAAAATACACAAGTTCACAGAAAGCGTGAACAACTTACAGGTTTATGCCTGATTATTTTGGCTTTTTTTTTTTTTTTTTTACTTTAATTTTCTTTTTTTTCTATTAGGGTAATGCATTTTCTTAATGATGTAAGTTTTGTGAAATCAAAACCTGCTATTTCAGGTTAAATACATACACTTACTGGCAGTCTTATACTGAGGAGTCTTCTTGAAAAATTGTATTATGTTGAACCCAAACTGTTCCTAACAAAATGAAGGCAATTGTCTGCTCTTTCAAAACTAGACTGGGCAGAATACAATTCTTTTGTCTTCAAAAGTGATTGCCATTTCATGGGGGAAGGGTGAATCCTTGAAATTAAGCTCTTCTCAAAAAGTGACAGAGGATGCTTGAATTAGGTATTAAATAACAGTCTGATAAAGGGGAGATGTTTCATTTCAATGCATTTAATATTTAATTAAAAAGAAGTTAGAGTGAGCAAAGACATTTTTCTTTATTATCGATCAAGTATGAACACCTGTATAAAATGGAGTTCCATTGAATCATTTCTGAAACTGTGATACTTGTTCTTGTAATTCTCAGAAAAAAAATTAATATTCTAGTAGTCTAATCCTCATAAATCTGATTAATGTCCAAGTATTTTTTTTTACATTTTAGAATACATCTTTCCCTAATATGACAATTATTTCTGAGCATAATTTATCAAGAATATCTAAATATTGCATCTCACTCTCCCCTCGACTCTTTCTCTCTCACTTTCTCCATCTTTTCCTTTGCAGTTGTATTGATTTTAAGGTGTTTTTATTTGTGGGGCTTTTTTGTTTGTTTCTTTGCTCGCTTGCTTTTTTTTTTAGGAGAGATGCCTGTTGGAAAAATGTTTTATTTTTCCCTAATTTTATTCAAACAGTATGGGATACACCAAAGATGACTAAAAATCTTTAGAAATGTAGTGTAACAAAGATTTCTATTTAAAAAGAAAAAGAGGAAAAAAGCAGGACAGAAAATAGCTAGGAACCTTTAAGTTGTAATAGCCTGGTTTTTATAGGAATTCTTAAAAAGCTTTAGCAAGTCCTCTGTTGTTTTACTGAGCAACAGCAGAATCCTTGAGAACATTTAAACAGAAGTAAACACGTATACCTTCTGAACATGAACTTTGGGGAAAAAAAAGTGAAAAGAAAAAAGATTTATGTGGCTCATTGCTAAAAATAATCCCCATAAATCATTGTGTAATGCTTTGCCCCAGTTGGTTCAAACTGTTTTCAGTAATGAAGATTTCAATTTTTATTTTTTTTCTTATGAGATATTTAAGGTTAAAGAATTCCATGAGGAATTTGATTCTGATGCTATAGATGAACCTTTTGTAAATCATAGTTATTCTAGAAGGGCCAGTAGAATCTTTCAAATTCACCATATGAGAGCAAAACTTAGTAGTAGTTGACCTAGGTATTGAGACCTGTGTGGTGTCAATACACAAACCCTAACACGTGATAGAATGAATTATTGTATAGACAGTTGACAATAGCACTTGTAGGGTGTTCTATGTGTTGTTCATGCAAACACTGGACAACAAATGATTCCTCAAGTCATATTATTAGGCTGTAGCAACTGCCACATCTGAAACTCCATACCAGTAAGTGTATTTTGCATGGGTTTAATTTGCCTGTTCTTTTAATCTCCTTCTCCTCAACTACCTGATGAAAATCATAACATAATCAAATTGTAAGATAATCTCTAAAAAGCAATAACTTTTTTTTTTGTCAGCTTTTGAAAGATTTATATGCATTCTGATCTCTTTCAAAATGGCATGTTTTATGACTTCAACCTTCTGAGAACCCTTTATTAAACGTGTGTATAGAAATCCTGGAGAATTTTTCTGTACCAGTAATGACAGTGTTTCTAAAAGTTCTGATTTACTCTAATGTCATATATTAGGACAATGCAAGAAAGCATTTTTAAGGTTTAACAGCATACTCTCATTGGAAATGAACTGGCTCCACTAATCTGTGAAAAAGAGTCATAAAAACAGGACCTCATCTCTAGGGAAGTTATGGACAGTTAGGCCAACATTGCAGACTCTGATTCTCAGGTATCTAACCAGGATGGTAGACGGTTTTGCTTTTACTTTAGTTTTAGAGACCATTTGTTTCAGCATGTTTTCTTCCTACTGAAGAACTTGTGTCTTAGTAGTTGGTGACCTAATTGATACTCCAACCCTCAAGGTTGAATCACAGAGACAGAAAAAAACATGTCTTTATTATTTAACTGTGGCGACTTTCAACGATAGACTGTAACTGTGGGTTTTCATAGGGCAGGGTGGAGTGTGTTATATTTTAATATTAAGGACATCATTGGTGCTGTTATTTAAGTAATTTTTTGTTATTTATCAGAATTGTAATTATCAGATTAGAATGCCATGTAATTCACTTCTGATCCCATGCATCTTATCTTTAGCTATTACATTGAGCATTGTGCTGGTCATCTACATTCTTCTGTAGCTATTGGTGAAAGTCATTTCCAGGTGCAGTATGTACCTAAAGCTCAGTGTCCAAAATGGGATGAATTATCTTGTATGTCTATAATGCTTATAGAGGGATTTTAACTGATTAGCTTAGAGTAGGTGATTAGCTTTTAGATGGTTATCTGCAGGTGAACTGAAACCCAGCTTAAAACTGGAGGCAAACAATGAGACACAGAAGTTCTGATTTCACAGAATCACAGAATAAACCCGGTTGGAAAAGAATTTTTCCAGATCATCAAGTCCAACCTAGGAAGGGTTGTATACCAGTGAAGAACAAAGAGTTTATTTGCTTTTGATAGATATTTAAAGTAGAACTCAGTTCTTAGAGTTACGGTTATGCAATGTAAAGAGGTATGATTAACGGATGAGCTGAAATACCACTTTTATAGGTATTAAGGTGTAAAAAATTTAAGAATATGACCTCTCACTTCAACTGGAATAAAAGAAAAAAATAGAAATGTTTAAGGGAGTTATACATTCATATCTCTGTGTAATCCATTTTCAAGTGGATGCTTACCTTTCTAAGATTCCTCTACATTGCCTAGCCTTAAAATTAAATGTTTGTTTATTATGTCCATTTTTGCACAGATATTCTCATATGGGAATCATCTCTCTCTTTGCTGCCTGTATCTCAGAGTGCTCTGTTGCAGTTCAACACAAGCATCATACTTTGATAGTTCATAGAGGAAGGTTTAGTGCTTTTAGAGCAGGAGACAAAGAATTAGACTCTGAGTGCTATGACTATATATGGTTATTGGGTATTTACGTTTGTGCTTTTGCAGCAACAAACTCACTGTAAAATAGCACCCAACTGTTTGTATTGCTGCAAAATACAATATGAAGGAAATTGGTCAAATTGTTATAAAGGTTATTAATGATTCCCATAAATATAGAATTTCCCAGAAGCTACTCCCATTTTTAGAATGGCAGCTAAGATGTGGTCATAACTTCTATTTTTAAATGGATATCTTGGCTAGTCCAGGGTGTACAATTTTTTTTCCCCCCCTATGAAGAAGCAGAAACAAAAAGTATGACCAATTCTTACTGTGGTCCAGGTTATAGATAAGTAATCTTTAAGGAGATGCTAAAATTAATTTCGGAACAAAAGTCTGACTTTTTTAATGGCAGAGAACTGATGAAAAGACAGTTTATAGGAGGCATTTTGCCTGACAATGACATTAAAAATGGAAATGTTGATTCTAGTGGCAGCTGTGTTTAGGAGGAGACAGATGTCTTACGTAATTAAAAGCATAAGGTCAGTTTTCTTGGGCATCTACAGATGAGATATTATACTTAGAAAATAGACGTGAGTTTTGTAATTGTAAAGATTTATCTGAGTTGAGAAACACTGGGCTCTGTGGGTGTCATAATGATTATATGTGTATATATATGGGGTAGATTAGCTGCACACCAGAGATACTAGCTTACAATTTCCAACAAGAACAGAATAAATAGCAGTATTAAGGCTGCTTACAGAATATGATGTGCTACACTTAAGAGATTACATACAAGAATGCTGAGATATTTCTCTTTATGTCTGCATTCCTCCTTTTTTTTATATAGTCAATGTTTGTTTTTGTAACTTGAAATGCATTAAGACAAACTTTTATTCTAATTGCATCTGTTAAATCCAGAATCTTGTCTGTTTTAAAGTGCAAAGGACTAAATTACCCCCTAATTGAAATACCCAGATTTTAAAAAGTTTTGATACCTATAGCTGAAATCATCAGTTTCAGAAATGCTGACTTGGAAAAACAATGACACAATACTGAGTCTGATGTCCCAGATCATAAAATTTCTTCTTCTGTAATATAGTGTATTGCTTGCATTTCTTGAAGTATTTGAGAACCTTTCTAAGTCCGTCTTTTAATAATGCTGCTGAAAACCAAGTACCTAATTGGACACAAACACAAAGATTTCCAAATTATTTGTAACTTTGATATGATTAAAAATAATTTAGAATTATAAGTATAGGTGCTTTACGCTATAGTTTGAAAACAGATGCATGAAACCTGATTCTGTCATGCATTTTATCATCAAAGAAAATTTACTGATAAAACGTCAGATTATTTTTGTAACGACATGTGCAATGCTATGTACTACACCACCTAAATCAGAAACAGCTTCAAACTGTGAACATGTGTATTAGAATCTTAATTTTCAATCAGCGGGTTTAACTAGAAACAAGAAGATACCATGTAAATTGACTTCATACATGCCAAACAAGATAGTTCTTAATCTTCTGGCTTCCCTAAATAACACGACATTTGCATGGTATATAAGCAAATCTAATTCACATGTACCTTGATTGATAGTGGCAGATGGCTATCTGTTTTATGTTGCAAACAGCAATGGCAGTTAAATTTCACATGTAACTTCATGCATATTTTCCAAGCACCAGTACTCCAACAATAAGAGTAACAAATATTTGCAATTGCCACCTACATAAGAAAATCAAAACAAAGCTGAAAAAAAAGTGTGTGGGGAATAGCAGGGAAACCTAACTATTGTAGAGACTAGTCACTTGTGTAAACATTGTGCGACATTAAACCTTACCTTGGGCCTTCTGCTCCATTAATTGAGTGATGCCTGTGTTACTGATACTGATACGCTAAATGCTCATGCAAAACTCATAGCTGCTGTGAAGCGTAGTGGTGTGATATGAAGTGATGCAGATAACAGTAGAAGCTTTGTCATTAGGTCAGCTGCAAAAAGAAGTGACGTGTGTGAATGTACAGTATATGGAGTTTTGTGAAAGATGCAGTCTCTCTCCCAAAGAACTTCAGCTGACGATACAAGGGGAATTCAGTTCCCTTTGGCAGGACTCCATGCTGGTCTGGATGCTGTAAATACTTCTGCTTTTACAGTTACTTAGCTCATGCTGCTAAAAATATACTCATGGCAGACTTAATTGAAATATCTTCTTTTAAAAACTACTTCTCTACAACAATCATTTAATATTCTTGCTTGCATGTGTGGTTCTCATTGTTCTGACATAGCTATTAATACTGATGAAAACTAAAGAGAGAAAATCCAAATATTTCCATACTTGCACTTTTCCAGCACTTTTCCAGTAGCATTTAAAAACATCACAGCTAATCAGCCACATTTTGTTTTGTTTTTGGTTTCGTTTGGTTTTGTTTTTTTTTTCATTTCAAGAGTAATATAGCAATATATGAAATTGCATTACAGCAGTAAAGGCTTCAGAATCCCAGTAGATGATATAATTATGATTAAAAATTAGTATTATTGAATAACTCACTTTTGTAATATGCCGAAGTAATTTTTTCTCTCATTTTCAATAACCATCAGTCTTAATATCTAACTAATGAAAAAACATAAACAGTGTCATCTGTCAGGTTGCTAACAGAGAATGCCACTTATTGGAGCCTCATTGTTTACTTTAGCAGGTAATTTGTGGACCGGAATCATTTAATTGTTCTGAGCACATAATTACATGCCAGCATTTTCCAATTTAATTAAAATGTACAAATCTGAAGATTAAGGGAATTTTTGAATTATTAATCATTTCTCCTCTAGGAAATCTTGTTGCTCTGCAGGAGATTTGTCCAGTGTACAACTATACGTATTTTTTTCCTTCTCTTTCACAGACAGACAATTTTCCCGCAGAGCCCAATTACATGGGCAGCAGGCAGCAGTTTGTTCAAAGGTAAGGCCTATTAAATAACTTTCTCGGCTTCCCCATTTGCATTCTTGTCAAAATTGCTTTGCCACAGAGTACAATTCAACTTAGAACAAGTAAATACAACTCTCTCTTTTTTTTTTTTTTTTTTTTT